>JANHFX010020417.1:37755-71674 GCA_027560015.1 Chloroceryle amazona | reverse complement strand
GCCCTTCTGTCTCCAGTGGCAAGCCCAGTGCTGTTACTGGTCCCAGTGCCACTACTGGTGCCATACTGGTCCCAGTATCAGGCCCGGTGCTGTTACTGGTCCCAGTGCCCTTACTGGTGCCATACTGGTCCCAGTATCAGGCCCGGTGCTGTTACTGGTCCCAGTGCCATTACTGGTGCCATACCGTGGTTCAACCACGTTAACGGGACTTAGGGGTCCTGGCACCGGTACCTTCCCCGGGGCTGGCCTCCTGAGTGGCCAGAGGCCCTCTGGTCCCCCGTGGGGTGAGGCAGCTCCTTGCCTTTGGGACGTACCCGAGTTCTGGGGAGGGGTTTCATGGTCCCCTATGTAGTGCAGCGCCTGCCCCTTGCTCTGTAGAGCAGGGCAGTTTGGTAACTGCTGGCCCTGTGTCTGATGCCTACCCAGGGGGTGCTGCTGGGGTTTAATCCAGGTATTCATGGCTCTCTTGCATGGCTTTGATCATTGGGATAAGGCAGGAGGCCATTGTGGAGTTTTCTACATAAAACATTGAGGCAACAAGTTGTTGATGCAGGTTTATAAGCTTCTTGAAGAAGAGGCTATCTCTGTTCTGTGGAACAGACCTTAGCTGAGTAAAACTTCAGTCCAAGACTTCACAAGTACTTGTTGCAGTAAAAGCAGTAGTTTATAACTGCAGACTGATAGTTGCATGTGCTGTAACTGGGGTAACTGGTCTGTAAAGCTAAACAAAGTGTGTAAGTTTGGTCTCCCTAGCATGTGGTTAAGAAAAGAAAAGAGAAAAGTAGTTTAGATGAGGGTTGGTTGATACCAACTACTAACAGTTGTTTACATTTTTACTCAGGACCAAATGGCGAATAAACGGACTGAAGTGCTGGGTTTGATTGCTTAAGAGAGACTCAGCTGAGGATACCCCACAGGGAATCTGTTGGGTATCTGTCATCTCAGACTCTTCCCTGATATGGAGCAAAGTGAAGGTGAAAAGGAATCCCAGCCAGAGAGTCATGTGGATAACAAGAGCAGCATGAAATCTTTGCCTGGGGGAGCAGCTCATGTCAAACTAGAAATAAAAAAACATGCAGTTACAGATGACTACAGACTCTCCAAACGGGTGCTAGGGTTAGGAATCAATGGCAAAGTACTGGAGTGTTTCAACAAGGAGACGGGCCAGAAATGTGCTTTGAAGGTATGTAGGCTTTTTCTTTTTTATCTTATTTATGGATTGGAGGTCAGAGTTCGCTTCCAGAGCACTGTTAAATATACTTGTTCTGTTACTTATGTTTCATGCAGTGCTGCATGAAGAATATGAGTATGTGGAGATGCTTCCTATTACTTGTTAACATTGTAGTCCAAACTTGAGTCTTTTCCAGAATATTCTGTGTGTTTCCAGAAAAATGTTATTAGCTGTGAAATTCTTGTGTTCATATTTAAAAGACAGAAAAGCAGGGGAGAGACCAGTGTCCTGATGTGTTCTGTGAGAAATCTTGCTAGATTTTGAATGAACATATGCAATACTTGGGAAGGAAAGTATTTGGGATCTTGTGCAATGAAATAGGCCTAAACTAGGAAGTATTTAAACATTCATTGGTCTTCAGGCTTTCTCAAGGGACATTTCTAGTTGTTTACTCACTTATTCTCCTTTATTTTTGTGATCCATTTACAGAAGAGTTTTACCTGGGAAAGCACTGATTACACCACTATGGCAAGTAAGTTTAGTAGATATTTGTGGTGATAAGTACCATGTGAATAAATGAAGCAGTAACTAACTATTCATTAGAGAACATAAGCCTTACCTACCTTTTGGTTGGCAGCTTTTAAACTTGAAAAATTCCCTGATGCTTTTAAACTGTGTTATTAGAAAAAAAGCTTCCCAAATAAGAACCTGGATGGTTCTGAATGGTACGACTTAAAACCAGCTGAAGTAATTATTGTGAGAATTACTTCAGAATGTTACTGAGTCCTTTTTGGTGTTAAATAGATTAGCTGGGATGTCTAGAAGGCTTTTCTTACCCTCCATGTTGGCTGACAGCAGAACAAGTCTGCTAGTGGTCAGCTGGAAGGTCTACAAAGGTCTGGACATGGTCTTTCGTTTACCAAGGTAGAACAGCTATCTCCAGCAAAGTCCCTGTGCTTTGATAGAGCATGCTGGAAATATCTAGTAACTTTGTGTATTGAAAAGATTTTTACTACAGGAGCTAGAAAAGCTTGTAATACAATAACACACCAATTAATTCACCTTTTTCTGACACTCATTTTCTTTATCATGCTTTTTTGTGTTAGTTTCAAGCAGTTAATTCACAGAAATTTATCACGGGGGAACTGGAGGTTTTGGCAAACAGACTGGAAGTACTGGGGTTTTTCACTGGAATAGGGGAGTGCTAGGTTTTTACAACTCTGAGGTGATTCATTAATCAGATCCTTCTCAAGTTCTATCAACATTAATTTCTATACTTGGCATACTGTGGTGAAGGGTAGTAGTTAATACTGAAGCTGTTCTACTGTTTCTGAAGAGTCTGGTGGCTTTGTTGCTGAATATAGACCATTTATGCTTAAAAGGTTTTGGAGTCTTAATGGCTGGAAGCATTTTTAAATAGAAGTTGCCACTCCAGAGCACAGTCCAGTGACAAAAAGTGTGTTCCAAAGGAAATTCTGTAGCTCTGAAATCAAATAGGAAATATATTCCTATGCATATCAGCATCTCTAAAATACTTTTTTTAATTTAGTGATCAGAGCTGGGGAGGGGAGAAGTAAAGTTGCTACACCCTGACAGGATGTCCTCTGCCTAGTGGGGAGGAGGAACCTGTAGTAGATCCTCTAATACCAGTTTCTGTTTAGCACTGATTGAGTTGGCCCATTCCACCCCCACCCCAACTTTTAAAATATATTAATGACCAAAGCACCACTACCTTTCCCAAACTAGAGTTTCATCAGTAATGGCTGATATATCACCAACAAGACATTATATATGAGTTTGTCATCCTCAGCTATAGAATGTGCGCACTTTTCTTCTGAAACGGACAGAAATATTAAGATGTTTGAGTTCTCTAGGGAGTTGAAGTGGCAGATAATAGTTTGGTGCTTGCATGTATATATTTCTCATCATAGTGAGTTTAAGTCCTGAATAAAAAGTTAAATACGCAATTAAGTAAAACTGCTAGCAGCCCAGAGAGAATCTGTTATGCTCTCCAAAGATGGTCTAATGAGAAGATTACCCAACAAGGAAGGATAAAAACTGTGCTTGCTTAATTGGCAAGAATAGAAGAAATTTTTTTCCTAGCCCTGAAGATATTTGCAAGGATGAAAATACTCAGAGGAAGCTTTTTTTTGTTGTTTCTTGTGAAACCTGAACTGGGGCACACAACTCCCAAACCGGCTCCAGATGAAACTTCAGAGCAAACCATCCAGTCACAATAGTTATGGAGAAGGGACAAGAAACTTGAGGGGAAAAAAATTGTTTAGATATGGCTTCAGCGCAGAATTCTCTATTTAGGGTCAACAGGACCTTGGCATTTTTGCCTTGCCACTGCTTATGCTTCCTATGAAGTGTGAGGCAGGGTTATTCACTTACAGGAATAGAAAGTGGAGGCTGATGAAGGTGTCACAGAAGAAAACCAACTGGTCTGACAGGTTAAAGAGAAATGTGAAGACTGAATTTCAAGTTAAACAGGAAAAAAAGGATGTTGGATTTTTTTGTTTGTTTGGTGGTTCTTTTTTCCTAGAGGCTGCTTGTGCAGTATCTATTGAGATCTGTGTATATTTGTGGATAAATACTTCAGGCATGAGTATGCTCACTGTAACCTCCTCCTGAGAAAGAAAAAACATCACTCCTGCTGCTGGAGGTAAAGTGTAATAGTCTGTTCCCCTTCACACCAAACTTGCCCATTAAAGCAGCTTCTGACTTGGCAGATGGCACTGCTTTCTGCCTGCAGGTTTTCTTTTCTGTGGGAACAAAGCCAGCACAGTCAGAATCTGGATAGAAATTATTCAATGGAAGGAATTTTGACTGAGGTACTCAAGATGAAAGGGCTTGAACAGGCAGAAACATTCATCCCCAGAGTTGCGTGTCAGTCAAGCACTACATACTGTAACTGGGAGGTCTCTTATTTTCTTCTCTTTAGTCTATATCTATAATTTGAACCTAGTTAGTGTTTTGCTAATTATTTTAGATTGGGAAAACACAAGATGTCCTGTTGCAGATACTGCAGGGCTTTGGTAATTTTACTGAAGTATAATGTGGCTTAGTTTACTCTGCTTGGCATTGTGATTTGCCACAAGCTTTTAGAATGTGCTGTCGCCTCAGTTTCTGTTAGATTCAAATGCCACACGCATTGCAGTCCTGCTCCAGAAAATCTCATCTGGGTATTCACTTAGACACATAATGACATTTTGTCTGAACAGCACTGTTTCCAAATAGCGAGAATGCAGGGATTTAGAAAAGTAGAAGCATAAACAAAACTGTTCTGTGGGACTGTGGCCTTCTAGAAGGCAACGATGTTTTGGGGTCTCTCTCCCTTACAAACAGAAAACCTTCTCAGATCTCTTTCCATAGTTGATCCAGAAATAGCAGTCAAGTGAAGTCTAGTCACTCTTCTATTTTTACCTTTTCTTTACCAGCCTGCCCCCTTCTGTTCACTCTACCTTTGGGGGCTAAAATTTAACCTCCACTCCTTTAGCACTGTCACCAGCCTCAGTGTTCTCTGCTGGTTTTCATGCTCCTCCCTAGTTTTAGGGAGCAAAGGAGACCAAAACAGCTGACTGTCTGTGAGTGTAAATGAAGACTTCTAGGACTTGCCTCCCTTCAAAAAAACAAAACAAAACCAACAAAAACAACCCACAGTTCCTTGTTCTTTCTTTTTCCATCATTTTTTCTCTATTCCCACCCCCCTTGGCACAAATGCCTGGTAAGTGGTGTCAAAATAATATTTCAATGCACTTGATAACCTACTGTATTTTTTGTGAAGGATGGTAGAAAGGGCTCAGACAGAGTTGGGGTGAAAAAAAAGAGCTAGAGGGTGTGCTGCTGGCATATTGGGACTTCTCTGTATATGCAGCTTCAGGATTTTGGTGGATGTTTCAGAGTGTAAAAACAGTGTTACATGTCACTGGTATATTATTCACTTTCAGTAGACAGATGTTGCTTCTTTGCGGAAGAAAAGGAAGGACAATTCAGGAATTAGCAGCAAAGCAAAGATCCTTGGAACTTTCATTGATTATGAGTGCACTGGTACTTTTGGTATGAAAACTCTCCTGAATAGCCGTATAGCAGTTGTAAAGTGCTTCTCCTCTAAGCACTGTGCATACACACTGTATACTGCTGCTGCCTTCCAGTCATCTGAAACTTCTAGGTTAAGGCAGAGTATATATCAATGTACTTGCTAGTTCACAGAATCATTTGGGTTTGAAAAGACCCTTAAGATCATTGAGTCCAACCGTTAACCCAACATTGCCAAATTTGCCACTAAACCATGCCCCCAAGTGCCACATCTATACATTATCCTCTAGACTAAATAGTGAGTTAAGCCATGACCTGCCTCGTGGAAAATGTCCTGTGCTGCTGCTAAGTGCCAACAATACAGTGTGTGTGACTTGCTGATGTGAAGACAAATAGAGGAAACTCAAGAGTTAAATAAAGCAAAAAGTAAACACACAAATAAGCAGGCTCCTTGCCATTTGAATTCAATGAACTTTTGATGGATGATATAAATTGTAATCATAGAGTAGGAGGCTCTACTGTTATCCATAAGAGTATTAGCATAACTCTATGCTTAGAAGGAAGGAAAGTAGGTAATGGAGAAAGAGATTTTGCACAAAAAAAATAAAAAAGTCATTCTCAGAATGGTTCTTGGAAATCACACACAGGACTACACAGAGAATGTTGTTCGGCTTTCCAAAGTGGTGTCACTGCGGAGAAGGTCATTCTGCATCACTTTAATTTTATTGAGTCTTGAGCTACATTTCTGCCTCTCACTCAGTTTGAATGTTTCTGATTAGCTTATGTGACTTAGTATTATTTCAAGTAATTGCTGGATAGTCTGTTTCAGTTGGTATACCCTGACATCAGGTTGTGCTTGCTCACATGCAGCAGACTGTACAGTCCATAATATCTGGTTTGCAAGATATCTGAATAGCTGATACTTTAAAATAACCTGTTTATTGCCTGAAATAAGATGATGATCAAGGAAAAGAATTCAGCAGTGGAGAATGCAATGCATAAAGGGGAAGTGAAGGTTATTTTAGGCTGATTGATTGTAGAATAGGAAATGTTAACAGTCTTCTCAGATGCTATAGATTGCATTTTCTGAAGACAAGAGTATTACTCCAGATTAGGAATGAAACATATTAACGTTTTTAGAATGAGAAAGAATTATGTTTTAGTAAGCTAGAACTGTTGTGGGAATTGAGGGCAACCAGGTGTACTTGCTGGTTAGGTTTTGTGCTGGATGAAGGAGCTCTTACTGTACTGGAGTGACTGCATGTTTCAGGAAGAAATTGGCACTTTCTAGTCAAGTATTTTGTAGTTCCTCTTACCTACCATATTTCCTGCAGCCTATTTATACTGGTTTATCTCACACAGCCAAGTATGAGTAATAAACTCCAGGAGCTATGTGTTGCAGATCAAAGCCAGATACAGCATAGAATGAATATGAGTTCAGAACAGTTCTAGTTAAATGGCAGCCCCCAGTGTATGGAGGAGTACCTAAAATGTGGATAGCAGGAGACTGGTCCTTGAATTTTATTCTTTAGTGACAATCTTGGTAAGTATTACGTAAATGTGCATAAAATACCTAAAATAACATTCAGCTGATTAAAAAGTGGGTCATTTCTACTGCTACAAGAATTGTTTTTAAACAAGTGAGTCATTCAAGACCTGAGTCTTTGAGCACTTTGTACATGTTTGGGCCAGAATGGCACCTTCCAGAGTGTCAATAGGACTAGTTAGTTTAAAAAAGGTGGACTTTATCAGTTTACTCTGAAGTTCTGACATTCTTGATTGGTCTGGTCCTTATCTGAAATACAGCAAAAATTCAATGGCAGTTCATTAAGCTTAAAAGTGCAAAGAGAAAAGATAAAGGCTATAAACCATTAAATCATGTTGAAAAAAACAAAACTATGTTGATGCTACTTTGCACCTTCTGTGTTCTTTTCCAGCCTGCTAGCAAGCTGGCACAAGTCATACCCTGACTTGTGTAGCAGCAAAGCTTGGGCAGATCAAGGTGTGTTCCCCTGCCTTCACCCAGGTTCAAAGATTTGAGAAGGTATTATAGACATGTCTTATTTCAGCTGTGAGGAAGGTGCTTAAAGGGGGAGCATGTGTGCACATCACTCAGAGACACACTCTCTGGACTAGAAGACCCTTCTCTTTGTCTTTCCCTCTTTCTTTAGAGTCTAAATTCTCCTATTGCATTTAACTAAAGTAGAACCTTGCTGATTCATGCTAGCTGGGAGTCTCATTACAGATAACTGGATTTTGCAAATCAGCTTTAATGCAAGGGAACAAGAGGTGAAAGTTTAATTTCCAAGACAAGGGTACTTCAGCCTCACTTACTTGTGGTAATGGCATCTAGAGAGATGCCCAGACTAGAAAAACCTGATAACATCTTTTATAATTTGGGAAGAATCAGGGCCACACCTGAATGTCATGGCTCATGCACTTTTTTTTGTTGTCTTTTTTAATATATTTTTCTCTGTCTGTGGTGGCACCCTGTGTAAGAGTAGTCCGATCTGAGAATAAAGAACTTCTCAGGATAGCTTGCTGCCAGTTAAGTCTCAACAGAAGAAAGAGGTTGTCTTCATGCTGTGATAAATTTTTGAGAAGCATAGAGAAGGAAGATGTTGCCGTCATTGGGAGCAAGAGCCAATGTGAATTTGAAAAAGTCAATAGATGAATCTCTTGCTTGCAAATACTGGTTTGTGTTAATCTCCGAACTGTATACAGTGATTATTTTTTCCTAAAACAAACAAAAATTTCCAATAATTGATTTATTTACATAGTTGTATGCAACATTTTGCATACATGAATGTTTTTGCAGTTACTGTTTGCTTGCCCCTGAAAAAGTTCCCATTCCTCACATTATGTGCACATTTCCTTGCTACAAAATTTTTCCTTGTTAAATTTGTCTTTAGAATGCCAGACTTTAGCATTGTATGTGATAATCTAATAGCAACAGTACAGCAGTCTGCATAGCTATCCTCAGTTCAGTAGAGCTGTTCGAACCGTTTGCATTGTGGCTCTTGCGCTGTAAGGTGTGGTGACTTTCATGAAAAAGAAAGCAGCAGAGATGTGGCCAGTGATGGAGGTGTACAGTAGATGACCTATTTACTTACTTGGAAAACCGTGAGAACTTCTTTCCATCATCGCCGGTGAAAGCTGGTGGTGTGGTCTCTCTGGATTAGAGTGTATAAACTGCGTGGATTGTGGTATTTTACACAGACTTCCTAAGTATTTAAGATGATTCAAAGCTCCGTAAATGAGATTAAGCTAAAACACTCCAGCATTTTAATACCTCATGAGCAATGAGGAGAGAATTCTTGCTCAGCATGTAAATCACGTGTGGCATGTGGTTCCTGAATCTTTGTAATGTATGGCATTCTGCACTGAAGTGTTCATGGTCTGTTTTAAGAGAAAAAGCAAATATTAAATTGGTGCAAAATTATTTTTTCCTTCAGAAAAGTTTGCTTCTTGAACTTACCTAAAATCCCCAAAACAAACTACCCTGAATGCTCTATCTTGGTGAGTAATTTCAGATGCTCTGGCTAAGGAGCCAACCTTATTAAAGTTGCGGTGTTCAGAGATCTTAAGTCTTGTCAGTGCAAGCTTTGGCTCCCCTCCATGGGATTTTTCCCAGGGTTATTGATTTTGATTGTATTGGGGTTTTTTTTGTTTGTTTGGTTTGGTTGGATTTTGTTGTCTTTTTTGTTTGGTTTGGTTTTGTTTTGTTGGTGTTTAGATTTTTGTTTTTTTGGTGGGTTTTTTTGGTTCGGTTTGTTTTTTTTCCTTGTTTGTTTTGTTTTCTTGAATACTGTTTTAAGTATGCTGGTGTTCCAAGTAACAGGCCCTAAGGCAGCTCCTAGGATCTCAGTCAGGGCTGAAGACAGATTTATTAAGCCCATTGTAAGGAAAGAGCTCAGAAAAAACTTTTTTTTTTCTGTTTGTTTTTTTGGACAGCACTTCCAAAATATATAAATGGTTTGGAAATGGCAGGGTGTGGAGTGACTTATGCTCTTCATCCACTGAACCTTCTTGTGTGGTGAAATTTTGGCTGTGGTGAGTAGCTTGCCTAAGTGTGAATCAGCTGTAAGCCTTATGAAAGCACTTGACTAGCGATTTGTAACTGCGGTTGGTTTCTGTTATATTGTGGGGTGGATTTGGAGATTATTTTTGATTTCAAAGGAGAGCAGTTAAAAACTGGATAGAGAGCAGCCGCCTTGCACACCTGTGCTGTGTGTGGGACTCCTGAGCATCAGATCTACCACATTTCATGGACGAAGAGCCCTTAAAATCCTATTTGCAGTGCCACAAGGCCTAGCCTTTGGTACTGCTATAGATGGCGGTGTTCTCACCTGGAGTTCTAATGATGAGAAATAACATTCTTTGTTTGCCTCATTTTTAACCAAAAATGTATGTATTTCTCTTGTAAAGGATTAATTTCTCCCAGGGCCTTATCCCATTTTCCCACATGTTGCTTTTAGTCAATGTGGCTTTGTCAAAAGCAGTCTGGTTTCCACAGCAACAGAGTTGTTAACACCAAAGATGTCAGTGCTTGAAGGTGGGGAGGGGGCTGCATTTTCTGGCTCATCTGCCTTGCTGCCGTAGAGGCCCTTGCTGCAGCCATGCTACAGTACAACGTCTCCATTGTCTTTGTAAAGAGTAAAAGCCATTCATTTTGTTCTACTCTTCCCTTTCCAATCAATTTACAGTCAAAATTTGACACTTGGGAGGATGATGGGGCTTGATGGTTCCTTGACGCTTAGAAGCTTCCTATTCTTTCCAGCCCTCTGTTCTGAAGGGCACTGCTCTGGGTGCTGCTCTGTTGTCTGCTTTTTAAAGAGTTTTTCTGGGAACAAAATAGCATTTGCATACATGCAAAGCCTGTAGCAGTAAGGTTGTGGTAAAGGAAGGCACTATTCTTTCTGACCCATGTTCAATGTGTGCTTATGAAGGATAGCATGAGAAATGATCAGTCCTTTTTATCTTGCCCAGTAATAAGAAACCTGTTCCAATTAAGCCTGCTCAAGATGGTTTTATTGAGGCACCTATCCCCTTAAGGGGGGAATTAAACCTCACCCCTACTGACCTTGGAAAATTACATTGTTTAAAAGTATTTTTAAATACACAGTTAACCTGTGAATTCATTACCTCGAGTAATGACCTGGTAGTAATGCTTTGAAGGTCTTGAGGATAAAAGTGCCTCTGTGAGTATTGCAAAGGTGGAGTAAAACCCTGTAGTTTCAATATACTGTACAAATTGGGCTGTGGTCTTCTCGATCCTGTTGTTACAGCTTATAATTAGAAAAATGTCAGGATGAGTAATGACACTTGGAGCTTCAGAAGTCTTCTTAATGCTTGTCTGAAGTGTATTGCTGCTGTAGGTGTAGAGTGTTCTCTTGTCCAAGCGGAGGGAGGTGGAGCTTCAGTCTCAGCTTTGCAGTTGGCAGTAGCTCTGGGTAATGCCATTGCTTGCGTAACAGTTTCATGTCAAGGTGTGTCTTCCTGGGCAAGTTGTTCTTGTTTAAATCAGGGTGTAAACATAAAGTGAAATAGATTTTTCACAATGGCTATTCATATTTAAATTCCACCCCCCTTCCCCATGAAGGGCAGGACAGGAAGGTACTTTTATCAGACTTAAGCCATGGAAATGCAAACAGTATAATGCTGTTGGAACTTCTTTTGGGGCACTTTCTGCTGTTTATTCACATCTTTAATAGAAATTATCATAAAAAAAAGCAACTACTGAAGACAGTGAAAACCAGAAGCTGAACCTTTAAAGAAATAGAAACTTAATGTTTTAAACTGGCTCAAATACATAATGAAATCAGGTACCCAAATGCAGATATGGTTTTAATTCAATTTTTGGATGACTGTTAGTGACTTCTAAAGACTAAGCTTTGTATCTGTAACTTAGAATAGAATCACAACCTGCTTTTGATAGCTGGTTGTATTCTTACTGTTTATTTCTGTTCAATTTCTTAACTAGCATCTGGCTCTGAATTGGAGTTCATGGTACACAAGTCATTCTTATGAAGGTTAAAATCTCTGGATAGCTGTCTTGTCTGCTGGAATTAAATGTTTCTCCAGTTTTATCATGTTCAGTTGTGTGTTTTTTCAGTTGATTTTATGTTTGAGAACCTGCGAAGTAGCACCTCACAGGATTTCTGGCACCAGAGTACAGGGAAGTGAACTGACAAAGTGAAAGTGGTGGATGAGGAAAGGTCAATTAATTTAGAAACAGTCTCAGTTCTGGTGGATTGGTGTCAAGTGGAATTTTCCTTCAGTCTCTCAGCTCTGTAATGGCTTTTTTCTGTTGCTGAGATGCTGTGATTAAAGGCTTCTGGAAGGTGGAGGGAGTGTGAGAGTGACTTTCAGTTCCAGTTACATTTCAGAAGTTCTGATTGCCAGACACCTCTGTTTTGGCAGGCGAGTGTGACTACCTTGACTTGGGCTGGACCTTTGTGCCTCTTACTGTTGAAAAATGGAACATGACACTCAAGAACTACAAAAACTAACCGCTTACTGCCGTAGGGAGCAGGAGAAAACAGCAATATACATTATTGATACAAGATTTGATACAAGGGCAATTAATTCTGTCTTTACCACCTCTCTGCTGTCTGAATCACTGTTGTGGAGGTGTGAGGGAGGGTGAGTGACTGCACTGTTGTGTGTTTGTTGCCAAAAGCCAAGTGTCACAGGGGAAATGTGAGAACTTTCTCCGTAAGTGTAGGTTCAATAAAACATCCAACACAGAACCAATAAGTTTTTGTTAAATTAGAATACCCCAAACTGTTTTTTGATATCCATGTCAGTCTTGATTTTTTGGCAGTGTGAGCTAATAACTGTGTAGGACTGTTGAATTTAAAAACTAAAGCAGCAGGAGTTTGCCTGCATCCTAGAAGCAAAGGAGCATGTTTCACAGGAGGGCAGTTGTGGAGGAGAGTGGTTTGAGCTTGGAGCCAGGGTAAACACAGTGTGAGAAAGGGCTGTGGATAGGATGGGAAAGCATCCGTGATGCAGGTGAATGTGGAGTTCCTCACATGTCATCTTGTGAGGAGATGCATGTTCTCTTGTTTTGGTTTATGTAAACCTTCTGAACTCGAACATCTGAGCCCATTCAGTGTGTCATGACTTTCTATTGTGTGTTGAAAAACTGTTTTATAACACAAGCCTTGTGTGTTCCAGATAGGGTTTGTTCTGTTTCTGTTTCTTGATCATGTTCTGTACTTGGCAGACCAAAATGGTCATTTCTGTCTTTTAAAGTTCATCTACTGACCTGCACTTGAGCAAGTTAAAATAGGGATGACTTGGTAGGGGAAGGTATTGTTAACAATCGCTGCTAGTCACCAACTTCTCATGTGCACAACAGGCTACCTGCATCACTGAGGAATGCTGCACTGCTTTTTATTAAACATGAACAGCCTTAATGTATTCTGTCTTCCCTTGGTTTCCTGCTGTGTAGGGGATTACTAGTAGACAACTGCATGTCATTACTCCTTTATGTGCACAAGAGCATGAAATGCTCTCTGCTTGAGATTAGCACTGTTAATATATTATTAATATGAATCAAGGTTCTGTTTTTTGATTGCTTCTTATTACCCAAAGGTTCCTTACTTTCTCTGAAGGTCGGTATCTTTCAAACCTTGCTAGTACATCAGGTATTTTATTGAGTTACCACATTAGAGCTCCCTCAATTTCATCTACTTAACTTGAAACAATTCAAAGGAAGAATTGACTTTTCTAATGTGGCGATCCTACTGAGAGCTCAGGCTACATTGGGTTGTCTTAAGCTGTCTGTTCAAGTCTTCAAATAATACTTAAACTTTATTACAGCTAATTTATTTTCTAATTAAAGATAAATTACACTTTAATGTGACATTTAATCTAAATCCACAATTTATTAATCGACTGTAGTCAATCTTTAGATTCCCACGTACATATTTTTTTGCATGATCATTCAGAAATCTTTCCTGATATTTTGCATTTCAGTTTGCATCTACATAGAGTGAATGGTGTCCCTGCTACAAAACTTGTGTGGGTTTTCTTCTTTTCTATTTCCTTTTAAAAAAAATAGTTAATTAAATTATAAAGTGTTTTCCTGAACAAATAAATAAGTAGGGTCCTGTGCAGATTCAGAGCTGTGTGGTAGTGTATATTGATCACTAATTACTGCCCCTGAGATGACAGGAGCAATGATCTCTTTTCCAGTTCACTGTGAATGATTACCACTGGTGGTTTGTAGTTGACTGTTTTGTAGGCAATATTTCTAGGGAGCTCCAAATCATTATTCCTGGGACTTATGACAGCCTCCTCCATGCTTGGGAGAACTTAATGTGCAAATACTTGCAGGTTTGTGCTTTCACTCAGTTTATTCCATGCTTTTCAACTTTTTTTTTTTTTCTTCTTTATAATCAATCAGGGCAGAAATTGATTCTCTTCCACCTCCACCTTTTTCTGCTATACATTCTCTGGAAGGATTACATTTTATCTGCTCAATGTCAGTAAATGTCAATTTTTCCTTCCACCTCAAAACTTCCCTTTTATTATTAAAAACTATGAGGGAATATCACTTTTGGCACTTTTTTTTCCCCCTTTTTCTTTTCTCAGATCCATTTAGCATTCAATAAATAGGAACTGAACTTCTGAAGTATGATTAAATTTGCTGTTCATCTTTTTTGCAGATGACTGAATTTGGAGTTTTCAGTACTAATTTTTTTTCATTTCATGAGGTATACATTGAAGAAGAAAAAAAATAAAATTGCTTTAAAAAATAAAATTGCTTTAAATATAAAACAAGTATTTGCATTTGAACTTTCTCTGAGGTGAGGTGGAAGTGTATTATCTCTCTACTCTGCTTTTTCTTTACAGTTGATATGCTCCCCAGTTAGTTTTTAATTATTTTTAACTAGTTATATAGAAATGTAAGCTCTGGTGTATTATTTGCTTATCTCCAGTTTTCTGAAATCATAGAGCTTGTTAACTCAAAATAAAATACATAGTTTTGTCCTTTTTGCATGTTTGTATATATCTTTGTGAACACCAAAGTCAAAATTTATATTATTTAGAAAAAGGAAACAAATAAGCATTAATTATTGGAAACTGTAACCCACTAGAGGCTTGTTAATAGCCACAAATATATAACAAAATCAAACTTGTAGGATAAGGAAACCAAAAAAATGTTATGTTCCTTTCTTCCTTTTTTTTTTTTTCTGAATAATCTGTTGGAGTTTGGCTTGAATTAGGAATTCAGTTTTGACTTTGTGTTTGTTTTCTCACTGACTGTGAAAATAGGAGTCAGTAAGCATTGTGATTTTCAGGAAATATGCAGGCTTCAGTGCATAATATAAATCAATGGATATAGGAAAAAGTAGTCCCAAAATAGATTGCTTACTACTTCTGTAGTTGAACATAACTGTACTGCATTTGTGCTTCTGATGACACTTCCAGAACCCAAGGTTCTGTGATTTAACATGGGGCCCATGAGGTCTATGTTCCAGTTTTAAAACTTACTTTTTCCTGTATATCTACACAAGATTATAATTTACATCTCAAAGTCTGCCAGATGTGTGAGGAGAAAACTTTGGATGTATGAGGATTTTACTCAGCAGAATATACCAAATTTTTACCTAGTTCTTTTAAGTGCTCCTGTGGAAGACTTGGAGGAGCTCTGAGGCCTGTTTACCTGGTGCTTCTGCTGTTTGCCCAAAGGACTTTTTGCATGCAGTTGTTACTTTTACATGCAATTTTAAAAGCCTTGGAGAGCACTGTGGAATGTCCCTGGTGCCTGCTTCCTCTTGGGCTGTATTATGGGTGTGAGTTGGGCTACGCAGCATGGCAGCCTACCCACAGAACTCTTCTGGGTCAGCAGCCCAAGTGCTGCCCACAGTTCCCTGTGAAGGACAGGCGTTGGCTACACAAGATCACAGGAGGATTCTGGGATGTCTGTATCTGTTCTTCCTGTGCGTGGGCTCTCCCCTGATCTGAGTCTTCAATGTTATGTAGTCAGATAAGTCTTCCAGGATGGCATCTCCCCTGCCACCTCCCAAACGGCCTCTCTGGTGAGGTGACCCAGGTATAAGGGCAGGAGCTACGAATAAAGATGTCATGGGATGATGATCCGACATATGATAAGGATGTGCCCAGCTCAAGCTGTCAGCATGAGGGCTGTAAGCTGAAGCTGAATACAGGTATCAAAGACTGTATTATCCTTTAACCTGAAGTTAACAGCATCTCATTCTGTGCTAGCAGTAACAAATTATACAGTGTCTCTAGCTACCTGATTGAAAACATGAGCCAACAGTTAGCACTGCCTTCCAGGAAGCTTGGCTGTTTCAAGGGCTGTTTGCATGCCTTGTTCCTCATCCTGCTTCCCCTTCCCTGCTGTTGAATTGGGGTCTCTACTAGATCAGGAGACTTAAGTGTTACTAAAAGCCTGCATGGAATTGCCAAATACTCTTAGACTTCTCTAGCTTAATTACATTTATTTAAAATTCTTTTCTGTTCTTAAAATATCATAGTTGATAATTGCTTCAAATGTAAGGAAGTGTGTAGTAAATATCTTCTAACTTACCCATTTTATTGTTAGTTTGAAATGGGAGAATAGGAGGCAGCAAATTACCCGTAGACAAACAAATAAGGCATGCAAATGGTCTAGTGTTGCCCTGTAGAACTGAGGAAAGTAAGAACAACTAGTAAGTATACTAGGATTGGAAGGCACAGAGATAATGACCATTAAAGAAAGAAAGAGCAGTCAAATAAATGAGTCTAAGAATTATCAATTTTATGATTTAGTTAAAATAAACCAAAATCAGAGGGGTAGAAAATTGCATTTTTTAAATAGCAACGTAATGACACAATTTATGTAATATAATGATGAAATAAAGATAATGCCTAGTTTTGATTATTTGGTTGAGCCAGCATTAATACTTTAATGTTAAAGTCTTTTATTCAAGCCTTTAGTTCTTCACTGCACCCAGTCTTCCTACAAAAAATGAGAGTGAATTTGAACAAAGCAAATGATGAAGTTAGAGTAAAAGATGCAGAGGTTTGTGTTAAGTCATTGATTCCTCTGTTTTTGAAAATTATTTTCAAGCAGAAGTAAAAGGTACAGAATAATGTCAGAGTAAAGTAATCAATATAATTAAAATCAAAGCAAAGGGGAAGATGTGTAGCTCTCCAGAAGATGGGAGAAATAGAAAGAAAATACTGAGTGTGATGCGGACTGATACCAGAGTACAACTTTACGACTTCTGGGGATTAATTAATGACAGCACAGCAGCATCATTAAAAAAGTTACAGAACTTTCTATGCAGCTGCACTTGGAGACCCTCATCTGATTTGCTATAATAGTGCTGATCTTGGAACTACCATGTGCACCCTGAAAATTCTGGCATTGAGTGACAGATATCGCCTATCAGGAAAAGCAGGGGGAAAATCAACTATCTGAATTGTTCCAGGAGCAGATCATTCTGGATAATGGGTGTTTGCAAGTGTGAGCAATGATGAAAGCTGAATACATAGGGTTTGAAGACAGTATCAGGAAAAGGCAGATAACTCAGATAAAATACTGATTACTTCTCTGATGTAATTAGCTTAGTCAGTATCAGTGTTAATTGTGGAAAGAAACAAAAATAACCACCAAAGTCATTGTCCTTGCTCAGACAAAGTATCTGTTAAGAGAACAGTCTATCTTGGTGAAGATATCGGAACTGTGACTAATGTGATAAATCTTGTGTAAAAAGAAAAAAAATAGATGTCAGGAGAAATGATGATACTGTGAGGACAGTGCTCAGACAGCAGGGAACTCTACTTTGCCTCTGGAGATACATGGTATTTGGCTGGACAAAGCACTTCCCTGTAGGTAGGGCTCACAATTTAGCTTCCTGGTGGGACTGCTTTATCTACAGGACATAATCTTAATACTCTGACAGACTTGAAGGATGGTATTTCCTCTGCTGAAAAGGAACAGTTTTGCAAGAGTTGTTTTGGCAGAATTTTTCAACCATTTCCCATAGTAAAACTAGAGGAAAACATTTTATTTTTTTTGCGTATATAAAATACAAATCAAGTTTCTGGTGACTTACAGTTCCTTGGAGCTTGTTAAAGGGTGAATTTTGTTTTAGGATTGTCTTGCCCTGTCACCCTTAAAATCATCCCAAGTTCAGACAAATTCTAAATTTTTACTAGTCAGAGAAGATGATGTTTTCAGTTCTAACAGCTGACTTTCCCAAAGCTGCACACCCATTTGTGGTGGGTGTGCCACAGAGTACAGCAGAGCAGGTATTTTCCAGGGATTGAATGAATCCCTGTGCTTCTGAAATCTGCTGACTCTTGATACAGGTACTAAAAGAAGCAGTCTCTAGGCTGGCTTTTGACTCTTCCACTGTCCCCAAAAGCACGGAAAAGCAGAGATCTGCTTTCTACTATCAGGGAGAATGGGCAGCAGAGAAACTGGGGCCTGGAGGTGGTAAAGGATGAGATCTGCGGAGGAGGCATTGCTGAAGGAGTACCCAGGATGCAGAGACAGGAACAATGAGATGATGGATGAGGAGCAGAGGGGTCAAGGAGGAGTTTGGATGAGGAGCCCTGTCAGAGAGGCAGAGAGATGAGGGGTGGAGAATTGCAAAGGGGAAGAAAAGAAGCTGGAGACCTGGATTTGGAGGCAGAGGAACGCCACAGGAACCAAGGGAAAGCTGGCTGAGTGAGAGCTCTGGTTCTGGTTTCAGGGGGTGGGAAAAGAGCTCGTTAGGTGATAAGGCTTGGTAGGACAGGTTGATGGGATTAAGGCAAGGGGTCAGAGGTGCAGGTGGAACCAGCAGGAGGATTGTGTTTTGTTTTGTTTCAGAAAATAAGTAGAAAACTTCCTAGCATAGTACTCACCTCTGCAGGCAGGAGTGCATCTCAGTCTCCCTAGTTTCCTGGTTTTTCTCCAGTCATCAAGTAGCTGTAAAACTCATTGGTATAAAATGGTTTTACACCCTTTCTCTTATCTACAGTTGTTATATTCTGTTAATTGTCATTAGCTATTTCTTTAGCTAACTGGCAGGGGTCTGTGCATTAAGTATGTGAGCAGGTAAGCCACAAGGGATATCAGTGTGAGGATGCATAAGGGTATTTGTTATTTTCAGGGTTGTTTTGCTACTGCTAAAACAAACAAACAACAAAACAAACCCAAACAAACCACACACCACAAAAACTACACCAATTTCCTCACATGCATAAAACTCCTTCCTAAAGTAGCAGTTTTGAGTTGGGAAACTGAGCATTCAGATGTAGTAAATGCCACAATCCATGCTTTTACTAGCTTTTACTCTCTATTTTACCCATGTTAGCCTTATTTGGTGCACAGTTAAAATTATTAGAATGTTAAATGATGGGTTTCAATAGCTGGTTTCATTGTTAGTGTTCAATATGTGGACAAGGCTTCTTTCCTTCAGGTTGTTCAAGACCTGCTCTGAAAACAGATGTTTTTCCATTTCCTTATGGTTGTGTTTTGTGGTGTCTTCATTATAATACCTGGACTGCTGTTGTTTTCACAACATGGCTTTGAGAGAAATCTGTATTATCCCTGCTTCACATATGGGGAGCAAAATAGTAGGGTAGACTTGTAAGAGTGAAAATGTCCACTGAGTTTTGGGAGCTCTATTTGAAATATCTTAGATGAGGGGGATCTCCCACCGCCCTTCTAAGAAATGGGGTATAGGCAATTAGTTGACTTCCTGAGTGTTGCAGGAGATATCAGAGAGGGACAAGAGGAGGATCCAGATTTACGAGAGTTGCATTCAGCTGTGGCACCCACAAGACCCTTCTTTCTTACATTACACTTTCCAGTTTTTGTGTAAAATGAAGAGGAGGTGGGAGAGGTTCAGCTTACACTCTGACTGTTTTAAGGATGAAGTTAAAGAGGGAGCAATGGTGTCTAGTAGTAGTGTGTCTAATACATATGTACAAAGGGAGCAGTGCTCAGGTTACCCAATCACATTAATCCTGGAATTCACTAATGTTAGAAGGTCTAAAGGGGCAAGTTTAATCATACTATTAAATTATTACAAGAGGCCTGTTGATAGCAATAACAACTTGGAGATAAAGAGCCATTATTCTAACATTTTATTTGTTATGTATTTATTAACGGGATATTAAATGGCTCAGAGAAAACAGTTTAGAGAAACCGCAGAATGAAGAAATTGCTCAGTTATAAATTCTGTGCATACAGCATATTATCAGGATTTATTATGGCCTCTGTCATCTCTGTGTTGGAGATTCTCAAACAGGTTGTGCCATAAGCACTCCGTTGCAGTAAAATGTGAGGAAACCAACATCAAGAGACACTTTTTGTCCCAGAAGTTGTTTTGTGACCTAGAAAAGGATCTGAGATTCCCTAGTCTGGTCTCTTAATGGCAAGAGCATAGCCTCTTAGCTGTGCCATAGCAGTTCATATAGCCAATGCATGTATGTAAATCATTCTGTCAGAAGAATCCATGGTGCAATTTTACAGGCACTTTCCAGGGCCATGAGCTGCAGAAAACTTGCAGTACATGCAACATGAAATACTAAACGCTTCTCAGAAATTCAGCTGCTGGTTAGGGGTATTTTTACTACTTCTATTAATCAATAAAGCCTTTTTAGTAAAAACTGCAACCTGAGCCTTGCCTGCTTTACTACTTTTTAATTTTTTTTATTGTATTGTTTTGTTCAGAAATGTGCAAAGAGGAGGATTCAGGTTTCATTTATTTTACTTCCTTTGTTCTGCAAAAGTTTGCCTTATTTGCCTTGGCTGGATCTGCCATGCAGTTTCTTTTCCAGGCACTTCTAAGCGTATGTAGCAGTTACAACAAACTCCGTGAAGAGTCCTCACAGGAAAATAAGGCTCATGGGAAAATAGGCTGTATTTTCTGTTTTAATTTTTAGTGGCACAGAAATCCAAACTTTTATTGGAGTTTTTAAACCTGCAGCCCTGCATGTTCTGAGCGGTGCAAAGAGCCCATATTAGGCTATTGTGGGAGGCTCCACAGTGACTTGCGGAAATCAGACTCCACAGCTAGGACAGTTGTAAAGTAGGTATGTTTATTCATCGCCCCACTGCAAACGTGTGTGCCTCAGGCAGTCTTGTGCAACATTTTATAGAGTTAAACATTTAATACTCAATAGGTTTCGCAATGTGTCTATACATATGCATTTTCTGTCCCTGCTTCACATGCAGATGATGTCTCCTCCCCTTTGAGCAGGCGCAGTATTTTCTGGTGGTGGTCACTAGAGGTCTTGGGGATGAAGTAAGATGTCTTCCTCACAGCTAAACTTTTGACCCAATGCCCTGTAGTCTGTGGGCCATCATCCAAGCCTTCAATACTAGTTCAGAGTGTACCTGCACGGGCTGAGGAAAGACTTGACCAAACCTATACAATGGGCCCTCATTCTCTCAGGGATGTTACAACCATTTATCTTCTCTGTTTGACAAGCTTAACCAAATGCCAGCCTTCAAATCAGCCCAAGCCAGCAAAATACAAGCAACATATAAGCAACGTACAGGCAGGATACAAGTCCCTGTATCAATAGGGCTAGGACAGAGGGAGGGAGGATACGGGATTGTGCATGTGATGTCTGCTTTCTCTCATGTTAAATTTGGAGGACTAACACAGTGAGCTTCTTAGCTAACTTTAGCTAGATAATGAAAACTTGGAGACAGGGTGTCTGAGGTAAATGTACAATAAATAATAAACATACAGAGAACGCACTAGATTATTGGTAATAAGAAAATCTCTGGCAACACTATTTACAGGCTAACAGCATGGAGATCAGCAAAGATAGGAAGAGGAATGTGACAATTGACTGGGTGTCCTGAATTTTGGGACAGGCAACAGCAATTGTGGTTTGGAATGTTTGCATAGTGAAAGAAGATCATGTTATCAAACCTGGCCTAGATGAAATCTGGACTGAGGAGCACTGCAGGAATCTATAATGCTATGGGTGTTTGTAATCTATAAATCTGCAGTCTTTAAATCTGATAGTATCTTTGAATACTGGAAGCTTTACATTTAACTTTTAATGTGTCGGAGAGCATTGCTGGATCCTGGGATTTAAATAAATTTCTCTCTTTGAATTCTGACAGCTATTTGTTGGGTTTTGTACCTTTTGCAAGGTATATAAGACAAATGAGACAAAGGTCTATGAGAGAACAAAGCTATTGCATGTATTGCAGAACAGCAGAGGATGCATGGCCAGGGACTGCAGGACTGTCAAGGGGAAGAGACATCAATGGAGGGTAGCGTTTTTATTTACAGGCTTCCAAAGATGTGGAGCCTCTGCAGTTTTAAAAGTTGCAGACAGGCCTTTTTTGAGTAGATCAAGAGGTGAGATTAAGGGTTGTAACTAAATGTCATAATTGCAAGTTTCCAGACCTGCCTCTACAGCAGAGTGGTGAGCTCTGTCACTCACTTCATCAGATGTGCATTCTTGGATTGGTTTGTGTTTTACTTTAGTTTCCCTAAAAATTTGCTTAATTCGAATCTGAAGCTGTATGCTTTGTTTGTTGCTTCCTCATCTCCCATCCTGGTGCTGTTGTTGCACAGACAGATTTTGGGTCATATTTGAGTAAGCATACAGTCTTCGGTTGTGTTTCTGCAGCCAAACTTGACTCCATCTTTCTCAAAAGGCAGGAGGACTTTTCTTTCTGCTACAGAGGCTGAAACACCCTTTATTAGAAATTCCCTTGGTAAGCACGTTGCAGAGTTAGGAAGAGGCTTCATTTTCACATTCCAAGTCCCCACATTCTTGTGGTCTTTTCACCTAAGAGTCACAGGAATAAATGAGTGAAGCAGGCATAAGTATTCAGGTAACAGTCCTTTGGGAAATGAGTAGCAATATTTTCCCAGTGGTGTTTGATGTGTCAGTGTATGTTCTAGAAACTAAGTACAGCTATTGCGTGGCATCCCTCAGAGCCCCTGCAAGAGTCTGGGTGTGCAGCTCTCCAGTTCTGCCAGAATTCATGAAACTTGGCTTAGGGATGTCTCATTTTCTCACATTTAGTGACTGCGTGTACGTACCCCTGAGGAGGTTTTCTTGGCTAAGAGTCACCTTTTCCTTTCTTTTGTAATAATAGTTTTTAGAAATACCTCTCTTAAAACCGAAAAGGAAATTGTTGGTTTGGTGGCATGAGAACTTCATCAAATATAAAAGTTTGTATTCCCCATATTTAGAAACACCCAGACACTTGCTCCTCAGGAGATATGAGAATAGCTGTACCACCACACCATCCCATAATAGATAGTTGTTCCTACTCAGCTGGGTTCTGAGAAATTCAGGGCTGTGTCCCTACTTCGCTAAATTGTGTTTCAGTAGTGGAAACAGGGAGACTTAGCACACTGCAGACGACCGAAGACTTCTCTGTGAGAGCTGTAAGGACTCTGGTAGTAAAGTGGAGGACCCTGATCCAAGTCAAGCAGAGCAAGGATCTGGAAGTGGATTTCTGCACCCAGACTTAAGAGGCAAATAATCTGTTGGTGATCTGGTATGTAAATGAAGGGGCTCTGTGGGTTTGAATGGTCGTTCTTTCTAGGACCTAAGAATGCTTTTTTACCAATCTTGTATATTTTCATGTGGAAACTTTTAGTTTTGACTAAAATAGTTCTCATTTTGCAGTGAGAAATACAGTTAGTGGTAGATAATTATGAATTCTGGTAGAAGCACACCCATGTTCAAAGCGTCACAGCTTCTTAGTTTAAAAGTCAACTGCTAAGAAGAAACTGAGGCGTCTGGAGCTTTAAGGTTTAATACATTAAGGTTTGAAAAATGTCTCCAAATTCTGTAAAGTTGGTATCATCATTTAGTATTAAGAAGAGTTTTGAAAGCGATTGCATTTGACCCACTTGAGCCTGTACTGCATAGTTCTAAGATGAGAATGATACATCACTGTCTTGATGTTCTTTCAAGGAACCTTTGGGGATTTTCCTTCCTCACCCAAAATAGAGCAAGGCGAGTCAAGAAGCTTGTGGTGGTAGGGATACTGGGTTGCTCCTCAGAGCTGGTCTCTTGCTGGTTGTGGGCAGCTCTTACAGCTTCCATTAGTAACTAATGGGGGGCAGAAGGGTCCCAAGTGTGTCTGTGAATTTGGACAAATAACCCCCTCCTTTGTCTTATGACATATGTTTACCAAATGGTGAAGACAAACTGAGAGATGTTTTCTAGAGGCTTTCAAAGTGGCTACTGCTTGGAAAAATATGTGGCCCTATATAAATAAACACACAAGCATTTGTTGTGATAAGGAGAAGGATTAACCCATGAAAGTTGAAATTGCCATCACCTGACAGGTCTTGGACAAAATCCTGCAATTAAGCAGGTTTTACAGAGTACTGTAAGAGTACTGTTCAAAATCTGCAAATTTCCCTTACCCTTCCTGTCTCCACTTGGGGGTCTGTCTTCCCAACTGATGGGAAGAGCATCATGGTTCAGTGCTTCTCCCCTTGCCACTGCCTGCTGTGTTGAATCTGCTCTGGTGAGAGACCAGCATCTGCACAACTAAGACAATCTGTTTCTCTGTTCATGTGGCGTTAGTGTGGGTATATTTTCCTGATTCCCTGATGTGTCACATCTAGGAGAATGATACAGAATGGCACATTGCTTCTGTGGAATCATCACCTCAGAAGTCATTAACACTTGCATGGGGCAGCTGTTTCCATGGTGCTGTTAGTTGGAATCAGGCAGGTGACTTTAGACCAAAAAGATCCTCTGAGTCCCTTTCCTCTATTGTCGCAGCTTTCTCACTCCCTTCTCCCCTTCCTCAAGCTCAGACTTCTCCCTTTCAGGCACACTGACTTGTGGAAAAGAGCCAGCCTTGTAGTGTACCACAAGCAGATACTGCTGCAGGGAGTGGGGCGGGAGGGGAAGGACAATGTCTTAAGAGAAGGAAATACATGTATGTTTTAGCTTGGAAAGCTGAAAAGCATTGAGGTTCCTGGAATGATTTTTGTTCAGCAGTGCTTTTGTTACATCTAATTTTTCTGACTTCTGTGTAATCTTCAGTGTGGTGCTGCTTTAGATGAGACATCAAAACATTAGACTTAAAAATATTCTTGGGATCCTCTTCCTCTTCCTTTTGCATGTGTAGTCATGAGGCAGCCAAAACAATGCAGGAGCACAGAGGAAATTGATCAGGAACATGAAGAATATACTCTTTATTTTGGAAAAAAAAAAAACCACCCTTCCATTTAAGCTGCCCTGTGCTACCTTTGGTGTCTGACTGCTTTCTGTCATCTGGTTGCAGGGAATGTGAGGCAGTTCTCTCTAAATATCTGCCAAAGAAATGGAACATGGATGTAGAGGAAGGAGCACTCTGCTCCATACTCACTCCACAACCTATCCTGGTATAGGGAAAATCTTCAGAGGGCGGCTAGGTGGCTGAAAAATGAAATAAAGCAGGTAACAAAATGGAAAGATGTCCCTTGCTCTCTGGAGCTTAGGGGAAATAAAATCTGCTTGCCTGGAGTAGCCAGGAGCAGTGACTTGTCAGAGGCTAGCAGAAGTTCTTGGCTGTTGGGGAAGAGCCTCCAGAGGTTTGGTGCTTAACCAGGCAGGGTGGGGAGTCATGATGGGCTGGGCAAATAACTGAACAGGTTTAGATGAAGAGTGGAAGCTGTGGCTCAGGAGGGGTTTAGATTAGAAGGGTAGGGCATTTATGGGGTGAGAGGATCTTCCTTAAAGGAAGCTTGCATGAGGTTTCTTGAAGGTTTCTGAAAGGAACTGGGTAAGACTGTTAGGCCGTGTATGAACTGGCAGCTCCCTGTTGTGTTCTAGGAAGTGTGTGTTTTCTAGCATCCTGGATATTAAAAAGCACTCAGTCAATGAATGCTGTAAGTATTAGCTGCTCCAGGCATGTGTTGTGGGGCTCAGGAGAAAAGTAATGTTTTTGAGTGCAAGATTCTGATGGTGGTGAAGCGGAGCTGTAGTCCTGGGTGGCTAAGCTAGTGCCTTGGGCACAAGAATCCATGAGAACTGCAACGTAAGTAACAGTTTTCTGCACTGTCGCTTATGTTGATTCCATCTGTTGAATTCCCTCTTACTCCAGTTTAGTTCTCTTTCCTATGTAATAGTTTACTTGACTTTATATATTCAGAGAAAATAAGCATGAGAAGTCTTGGGAGAGCAATTTACTTTCCTCTTAGTGGCTTCCTTTGCATTTCTAGCCTTCACTAAATGCTACATGGTTTTGTTTCCATTCAGTTGCACCGTTCTCTGTCACAATAAGCAGTTCCAGGCATCTTCATGCCTGATGGACCTTTAAAGCATCTACCACTGAGCTGTCTACTGAGTTGTGACTTAGATATAGACTCCTGCTTGAAAATGCCAACAGCAGAGCTTGCACAAATGCAAGTGTGAAAACATAATATAGCAATGATTTTAAGCACTAGAGAAATCTTAACAGATGTCCTTGCTGAAGTTAGTAGGGCTTTGTTTTATTTTTGAAGACAAGTCAAGTTCCCACAAACAATGGCTTTCTGGAGTGTTTGATGTTATACTGGCCAGTCACCCCAGTTAGATTTCCAAGAACTGGGTAAAATCTCAGTATGTCTTCTGTGACGGATGTGAGGTGCATTTGCTGTCAGTGCCTCTGTTGTCTGGGAGGCAAGGCTTCCTTAAGATAAAGCTTAAAAGAAGTAGATGAGCGCTGTGGAACAAGAGAAGGAGAATTTGAGAGTTCTTTGTGTATATCTAGGTTCTTGTGTTTGGATATTTAGTAATACTTGAGATAGTGCAGCAGGAGAGAGAGACACTGCTTGTCCTGGTAGGTTATGCGACAGAAAGCACAAGTGTGGGTGTAGAGAAAGGAAACGTGAAAGGAGAGAAAGAACAGCAATATGTGTGAGAGAGGGGTGGCATATTGCCAAGCTTTGCATGCATGTGTGACAGTCCTAAATTCATGTGGAAGGGGAGGGGAAGGGAGTTTAGGTGTGTGGCAGTGGTGTGAGAGGATGGTATCTTCATTCTGAATTCTGCTGCCAAATGGTGGGATCACAGAAGAGAACGTGGCTGTAATTGTAGGGAGAAGCTCTTTAAGGTATTAAAAGTGGAGCTGGGGTGGAGGGCAGTGTGCAAAGGCAGATGCATAGAAGGTGCCTAACAGAATGAATCCAGCATGCACCCCAAAGAGCTTCCATGTATTGGGGAAGGATGTCGGAGTCTTCCTGGGAGTTCTTCAGGTATTTAATCTTCATGTCTGTAGTCACACATGCAAGAAATAACAGAGAAAGGCTGGGAGGCAGCATGGGTTCCTTTTGGAGCTACTGTTATCTGTCGTTAATGAGATTAAACATGTTGCTAATTTTTGCTTCTACCTTGTTCAGTACTATCATTTCTGTGTTAATTTTGGTACCACTTATTAGCATGAAGATTAGGAAAGAAAGGGAACATCAGACTTAGATCTTCTCAGTACCTCTCTTTTCTTTTTTTTTTTTTCTGGTTTGTACCTTCTGCCACAGCCTGCTCGAACAAAGGTGTGCTGCCCTTTTCTAATCTTGGTGTCATTGTCCTGCTGTCCCCCACAGCTCTACAAATGTGTTTCATGGCAGTTGGCACTGAGATGAGCATTAAGCATCCTGAATAACATTTGTGATGTTTGCTCCTCTTTCCACTTCTTCCTGTAGAAAATGTGTGTAGAGGGAAGATGTTAAAGAATAACAAAAGTGTAAGAGTATATATATAACAAAAATGTAATATAATTGGGGAAGGGGGATATTAAGGGAGGTTAAAATTGAATTTAGCAAGTGTAGCTGTCAATATTGCGAGTATGTGAGACAGTCACGTCCTGGCAGAAAGACATTCCATCCTGTTTCATGATCATGGGAAGTGCTAGTCTGCATCACAGTCAGTGCATGGGAGAAAGGCAAAGATAAGGAAATACAACTGGCACTTAAAAATCAAATGGGAGAGTTTTTTGCAGTGGCCATAGTTCTTGTGGAAATCTGCATCTCTGCCTCAGATTAGCCCCCAGGTCAGCTCTGACTCCTGTCCAGACAAGATGCAGCCTCACTGTGGAAATCTCACTATGGCAGTGTAGCAAAACTGGTGGCCATGGTATAGATGTCAAAAGTTTTAAGTGATCTTTTATATGCTTTGATTAAAGCATATAAAGGTGTTAGACACCTAGAAGGTCAAGATTATGGTCTTGGATTTGATTTATTTTTTTGTGACTAGCTAATGTCAAAGCAGACGGATAATATGATGGCCTCATGATCTGAGGAAGTGCCATGGCATCTTGTCTGCTGGAATTTTCTTAAGCAGCAAGGTTTCACAGGCAAGCTCTGTAACTTTTGATCAGCCAAGGATTGAGATGTGTGAACTGCTGAAGCGAAGTCACCTGAATCCTTGTTACCAGAATTTATGAACTTATAGCTGTCAGGAGTGAAATTTTTGTTAAAGCATTTTTTCTTTTTTCTTTCCTTTTCAAAGGCAAACCTTATGTTAGGCGCTAGAGTGAATCTATAAAGTAAAAAGTGTTGTAATTTTAAGCTGGGTTTTTAGATTTCCTTTTCCTCAGAAATATAGGAGTAAAACCATTTGTAGATCTACAGATTGTTGTCACAACCACAATTTTTTGTGGGTATTAATGCCATATGAGTTTTTTGGAAAATTTGGCATCATGTTAGTAGCCTGAGTATGCTATAGGCAGAGCAACACTGGCACGTCATGCTGAACATCCTGCAGTTTAGGTGCCACAGCTGCCAGGTGTCCTGTGCTGTGTACATGTGGACGTTGCAGTCAAAATCCTGCTCCAGGAAGGAAATGATGGTTTTGGTAGTGAAGAACATCTCAGCAAGGAAAGAAAAGATGTTTTGTAATCTATCCAGGTTTTGGAAAGGACTTTGCAGCAGGGGCTCCCCAGATGCTGAATGTTGACTGTGGGTGTTGAATGCAGTTCTTGGTGCTGGCTAAACAGCAGCATTCTGTGGTAGAACTTGTCTTAAGGAGAAGGTGGAGGGGAGCTGATCTCTAGGCCTTCTTGTATAAACAAGCATTTGAGGATGCTTTTGTCTGGTAACGTCACATTAGTAGCTGTTGGTGATTTGTCTTTTAAAGTACAGTTGCAGTATGTTGACTAAAATAGAAGCTGCATGTACCTGCTTTGTATAATGTCACAACTGAGTATAACTGGAATCTTAAGGCACCAATAAGAATTATTTTTCTATCCATGCAGCAGAGCAAGTGCAGTGCTAAAATGCAAAGTAATCTTATTGTTGTAGCAAAATGCACAGCATACTTTTTATTTAAATCTATATATTCCCCATAGTATTGAATGTACAGCTGCATACTTTTGGCACTGCAGTTCAAACAGATTAATGTAATATCAGGGTATTTATCAGGACAGTAGCTTTTCTTCTTGAGCATTTTATGCTTGTTTCTCTGCCTGCCTCTTATGTTAACCTTGTGTGTGCAGTGGGATACCTTTGAAACATATACTGGCCTACCGCTTTGCCATTTCAGTTGTATTTGCTGTATCTCCACTAACATTTATGAACAGAGACAGCTGAGCCATGCACGGTGAATGGGTATATGCATGTGTAATTAGAGAATTAATAGTGGCATGTCTCATTTACCTCAGGTTGTAGAGTCATATAGAGTGCCTGCTGGTGATTTGAATACTGCTACAATAAATAAAATTCAGGACCAAACCAAAGTTATTTTGGAGACCTGCTTGATTTCACTGCAGGAGAGAGCCTTGGAGCAAAATAATATTTGTGGTGTGCACTCTCTGGGGATGATGAAGCAGAAGTGCTCAGGGAGCTAAATACTTCAGCAGACTTATTGTACGTCCAAGTGCACAAGCTCTTACAAAAGCACACACCTCACTGTTAACCTGTTCTTTTCCTCTTGCCCACTCTGCTCTTTCTCCTGTTTTCCTCTTAAAATGTGTGCTTAAGAAATTTGAAACCTTGTTTTCAGCAGAAAATTGGTTTCAGAGTGTGACTCTGATACCACACGTAAGCACTCCTCTGAGTCCTCTTCATTCTCCCTTACACTGGCAAGATACCAAAGATCTATTGTAGATTTTGCTGTTTCAAAGGCTAAGCCAAGTTGAGATTGTAAGACTGGAGAGAAGAGGTGGCTAGAGAAGGGTCCCTCAGTGCATACAGTACAACCCTGACACTCAGTAGGTTGAGTGAGAGGATTTGATACCACAGGCAGAAGTGTTGCACAATCCCAATACTCAGATGTTGTTACTGACTATTAATAACTCGGAGAAGCCCACTTCTGGGACTGTCTGTCTACCTGAGCACTGGTGGAGATGCCAGTTAATGCCAGCTGTGGTAGCAGCTTGGACAGCTCTGCAGGAATTAGGATGACTGTTTCAGTGAAGCCTCCAAGCAGATTTAATTTCTTAAAGCCTAAGCTGAATTTGAAATAAAAGCAGGAAAGTGAAAGATTGAGTGATGACCTGTGCCTTACTCTGGTTTTATTCATTGTCTATAGACTGATTCTTCAATGTTAGAACACATTTCTGCTCAAAATATTTATCTTCTATTTAAAAAAAATCAGTGATTTCTTTGAGATTTTTATGTGTGGATTTCCCTGCTTGCTGGGCTGCCATAGCAAAAAGACACATGCTTCTTGCTGCAGCTTGACTGGCAGTGCTGATGTGTGAAGAAGAAAACCTTGGTAGTTTCAATTCTTTTTAGCGTTCTAACACAAAGGATGGTTTTGAGATCTGGAAACAGATAAAGATTATTAACAATGAATTAATAGATGTAGTGCACATAATCAGGATGTAATAAAAGACAAAATGTCCAAAGCCATACGGGAAGGAGGAGATAAAAGAAGCATTATCCAAGAATACTTTTGCCATCAACCTCTCTTGAATAAAGAATGACTGGAGGAGCTGCTCTGCTGCAAATGGTGTTAGTTTCTGTGAATCAGCGTGAATTTGGATTCCAAGGCTTATTTGTAGGATTCAGCATCTTTGTAACAGCTACACACAAAGAAAAGCAAGAGAAGTTAAGACATTTATCCACTTATGCCTGAGCAGAGACTTCTTTTTCCCATCTAGAAAAATAAAGCAAGCTGTATTTAAGTGCTGATATGTCAGTATTGCATGCTGAGGACCCCTAGGATGGAAGGTTTCTTCTGGTCCCTTTTCTGTTTTAATGATGAGAAGCCTTCCTGTGAGGAAAATAATGTAGAGACTATAAAACTGATTGTCTGCTGAAGGAGAGTTTAGATTCTGGAACTGGTGCAAGTAAGGAAAAGATGCTTGCAGGGTTGGATGCTGCTTTAATATGGCACATGCCATAGATGAGAACTGATCCTGTGACAGTTCTAATCCAAGCACCACAAGTGTTTGGAACTAGGAGGAATTGCAGAAGTTTAAAATAAATAAAAAGCATATGTGAGGGTCTTAATGCCCTATATAGAAAGCAGAGAGCAGGTGCATTAGTAATCTTGGCAATTTGCTAGTGCATATTAAAGAGAAAGTCACAGAGAAGTCATTACTTCCCCTCCTCAACCTGTTTCATATCTGTGCCTGTTGTTATCTTCTCTCTCTGTTGTTACAGAGTCCAGAAAATCACTTGCTGCTCCCCGGAGTCCTTATAAGGCTATTTCCTTTATAGATCAGACAATTAAGGTATGAGGGCTTCTGCTATCCTTCCTTGCTTGCACAACACTGAATCAATGGAAAAGCAATTAGAAGATACTGTGTCACTTTTTAGTCTCTTTTTTTGTTTGTTTTGTTTTGGTTTGTTTGTTTGTTTTTGGTTTTTCCCTGATCAAGAAATATGGCACAGGGAGAAATTTCACAGAGCTGGCCTTCCAAGCTGCAGTTTAGAATGTGTTTTGCAGGTTCTCACTAACCTGAGTTATGCTGTCACTACAGAACTGAAAGAGTTCGAGTCTCCCTCCTCCACCCATTCTGGAGCATTTCCCCTGTTGTTCCTCAGAAACAGGCTGAGTACACCCCATGGCACAGCTCGCTTCCCTCTCCAGCATTTTCAGATACCAAGGAGAGTTAATGTGAATCTCTAGGGGTAGGGTCCTAGAGCTTTTGCACTTTCTTACCTTCCATTGCCTCTGTTTTTTGTGATCTCGCTTTGAATAGCTGCTAATACTTGCTGCTTCTGCTTCTTCTGGTGGTGGTTCAGTGATGCTGAGCTCCAGCAAAACCACAGTTTTCTACTGTGAAGCTCTTGTTCCATACTGTGTTGCCAGACCACACACATGGGTTTCCCCTCACTGTTACGCAAAGGCTGCTGTGCATTGTGCATTGGATCGCTAATCTGACTTCATGAAAAGTTGAGAGATTGTAGAATTGTAGAATGGTAGGAGTTGGAAGGGACTTCTGGAGATAGAGTCCAAGCCCCCTGCAGGATCACCCAGGGCAGGCCAGACAAGAACAGATCCAGGAGGGTCTTAGTCTCTAGAGAAGCTCCACAACCTCTCTGTACAGCCTGTTCCAGTGCTCTGTCACCCTCACAGTAAAAAAATTTTCCTCATGTTGAGGTGAAACTTCCTATGATAAACAGTTTGCGACTGTTGCCCCTCGTCCTATCACAGGGCACCACGGAAAAGAGTCTGGTGCCTTCTGTTTGACACCCACCCTTCAGATATTTAAACATTAATAAGTTCCCCCCCCCAGTCATTTCTTCTCCAGACTAAATAACCCCAGGTCTTTCAGCCTTTCCTTATAAAAGAAATGTTCCACTCCCTTAATCATCCTTGTAGCTCTCTGTTGGATGCTCTCTAATATTTCCTTGTACCTCTTGAGCTGGGGAGCCCAGAACTGGGCACAATACTCTAGATGTGTTCTCACTAGGGCAAAGTACAGGGAGAGGAGAACCTCCCTCAACCTGCTGGACACGCTCTTCTTAATGCATCCCAGGATTCCGTTGGCTTTCTTGGCCACAAGGGCACATTGCTGTCCCATGGAGAACTTGCTGTCCACCAGGACTACAAGGACCCTTTCCATGGAGCTGCTTTCCAGCAGCTGAACCTGTAACCTGTACTCATACATGGTGTTATTCCTCCCCAGGTGTAAGACTCTACACTTGCCCTTACTGAACTTCATTAGGTTCCCCTTTGACCAGCTTTCCCATCTGTTCAGGTCTCGCTGAACAGCAGCACAGCCTTCCAGTATGTCAGCCACTCCTCCTGGTTTCATATCATCACCAAACTTGCTGAGGCTACACTCCATCCCTTCATCCAGGTCATTGAGGAAGATATTGAATAAGACTGGACCCAGTACTGACCCCTAGGGAACACCACTAGCTACAGGTCACCAACTGGACTCTGTGCCATTGATCATGACCCTCTGAGCTCTATTGTTCAGCCAGTTCTCAACCAAACTCACCATCCCCTCTTCTAACCCACACTTCCTGAGCTTTCCTGCAAGGATGTTGTGGGAGACAGTATCAAAACCTTTGCTGAAGTCAAGGTAGACAACTTCTACTGCTCTCCCTGCATCTACCCATTCAGTCACACCATCATAGAAGGCTATCACATTAGTCAAACGTGACTTCCCTTTGGTAAATCCATGCGGTCTATTCTTGATAACCTTCTTTTCTTCCATGTGCTTAAAGATGATGTCTAGAATGAGCTGCTCCATTGCCTTTCCAGGGATGGAGGTGTGGCTGACTGGTTTCTAATTTCCAAGGTTTTCCTTTTTGTCCTTTTTGAAGACTGGAGTGACAGTGGCTTTCCTCCAGTTCTCAGGCAACTCTCCTGTTCTCCAGGGTCTTTCTAAAATGATAGTCATAGAGTAACAACTTCAGGCAGCTCCCTCAGCACTCAGTGCATCCCGTTGAGGCCCATGGATTTGTGCATGTTCAGTTTGCACAAGTGATTTCTATCCCAATTTTCATTGGCCAGTGAAGAGCCTCTCTACAGGCTTTCATTCTTACTTCCCGGGTCTGGGATTCCTGAGGGATGGTCTTAGCAGTGAATACTGAGGCCAAGAAGGCATTCGGTAACTCTGCCTTTGCTGCATCCTCTGTTACCAGGGCTCCCACCTCATTCAGCAGTGGGCCCACATTTTCCCTAGTCTTCCTTTTACCATTGATGTATTTGAGAAAGCCCTTCTTGTTCTCTTGCTCTCTCTTTGCCAGAGTTAATTCCAAGAGGGCCTTGGCCTTCCTTGTTGCATCCCTACATACACTGACAGTGATCCTATAATTCTCCCAAGTGACCAGTCCCTTTTTCCACATGCTGTGAACTTCTTTCTTCCATGTGAGTTCTTCCAGCAGCTCCTTGCTCATCCATGCTTCTTGGCGTTTGTCTTGTTTCAAAGTTAGGTTGGTTCATGATCCTGCCCACAGCCCATTGTGACAAGCTGTGACTCAGCTTAACTGTGTGGGTATTCTAGGGGGATGACTGGAGGCTCCTGAAGCTCAGATTGTTTGTCAAAGCTGCTTTTTCCTCAAACCAGTGTGAACCGGTAGTGCTGGAAAACTTACCTGAATCTCTAGATTTGTTCACAGGTACCTCTGCACTTCTGTAGAATGTCAGGGGTGCTTGGTCATAGTCTTATCACAGATATTGCAGCAATAGAAGCAGAGTCTTTCTGCAGGCTCAGGAAGATGGCACAATATTCATTTATGTTTTTTGGTGGTGTAATGGTTTGAAAAGCAGAACAACGAGGGACTCAAGTCAGAAATACAAAACAAGAGAAATTCAACGGTACAAAGAAACCCCCCGAAACAGAGTCCGCATACAACCCGACACTGCCGGCTGGGGTGGTGG
>JANHFX010020417.1:6811-37655 GCA_027560015.1 Chloroceryle amazona | reverse complement strand
ATAGAGAGTATAGAATACACAGTTTTGCTTCTAACCACATAACGATAACTGGTCCCGGCCCCTCTAACTATGACAGGTGGTTTGTTAAATTTAACCATAGGGCTGGATTTTCAGTCTGTGTTTCTAAATCATCACATAATTTTGTAGAAATTGGTGCTTTCAGCCCTGTCTGGCTTTCATTTTACAGGTGTCTGTGCCTCTAAGATATCTTAAAAGGTATAGTTAGGGCTTCCAGTTTTAGATATAGGGAAAAGATTTCATTTATTTTTAAGTTTCAGAAAGAGAAATCTAAAGGTTAACGGTTGATACATCAGATGTTGCTTGGTACATGTATCTACTTTTTATTTTTGCATTTCCTTTTCATTGCTTCTCCAGGTGTCATCTTGACATGAGTATATTCAAGCTTGGCACTAAGGAGTAAAAGAAACTTGCTTGTAGGGGTAGAGAAAAGAAACTGCAGCATCTTTCTGTGTCACAAAATGTCTTGTAAAAGCTCTTTAGAGGGTGAGAATTCACTTCTGTGAAACAATTTTCATAAGCACTTGGTGCAAATATGAAAAACAACTACTCTGTACACTGTGCAAGCACAAGATACATAGATTGCAGTGTAGTTAACATTAGTAAAGAAAATGGTTATGTCTAATTAGTAGCACAGGATAGGTGAGAATGTTTTTGAAGTATCCTGCACAGAAGTGGCATTAATCCAGTAATACCCAAGCAGTAAACCCTGTAATGCTTTTCTAAATGGCCTGGTTATTCCTGGGGGTGTTTGGGTTTTATTGTTGTTGTATGCGTAATTTAATGAACTTTTAAAGAGACCTCCAGGCAACAGCCCAAACTCAGAAGGGCAGAGGGGAAAATGCTGATAGACAGTTCTACTGAGCTAGAACACAGCAGCTGTGAAGGAAAAGCTGCTGAATGAGCTGATGGCTGAAAGAAGTAAAGCAATTGCACTTGGACTCACTAATGGGCTTTTTGTCCAAATTGGAGCCATCTCTTTCTCTAGGAAGTTATTTGTGTTGGAAATCAGGCCATAGCCAGGCTGGTGCAGGAAGGAAGAGGCGGATAGTTAGTGATCTCAAAAGGGTGTGCTCTGGGTGCAGAATGACAGCTGTGGAAGAAGTAGGTTGGCTGTGAGGGCATTGAACTCGGCAAGAAAACTTCTTCAGCTCCTTGCAGTGCTGAAATTCGGGTGTCATGCTGAAGCCTTTAGATCGGAGCTGAGGGTGGTCCCACCTGGAGGGTGATCATGGTGGTGATGCTCTCTGCCCATTTAGCTGAGGAGCCATCAGCTCCCTGAGGCCACTTGTCCCCTCCTACAACCTCTTTGTGATTCACAAAAATACAAAATTGTGTGCTCTGCAGAGGAGTACTTGTCACCCTTTTCCTGTTCCCAGCCTGGAAAAGAAGACAAACCTCTTACCTTCTGTCCTGTGGTTCCCAAGTGCTTCCCCAGCATTTCGTGAGGTGTTACAGGCCTTTCCTGCCACATTACTCTGTCTGCTTTGCTGAAAGGGATGTTGAAACAGCAAAAAAGTGTAAGCTTTTTTTATTCCCAGTGATGCTGATTATTTGTATTGGAGTGAATAAAGAAACCAGAATTTGTGACTTCCTTCCTGTGACCTTTAAATCATGTGTTTCCCTATATTGAGAGGTGTTTGTGACACCATTTGTGCCTTAGCTTGGCAGCTGGATGGAAAAGCAATGTCATTTTCCTGGGATGATTCATAGGTCCCTAATGACAGGCTACATGTTAATACCTGTTTTCAGCAATTACCATGCAGTTGTGTTTTGACTGGGACCTAGTAGCAAACATGAGAAGAGCTTCAGACTAAGGCCAGTAGTGCAGCAATGATTCTTATTGATTGCCTGTTTGGAAACAGTTCCTCTGCAGTTGTTGTAGCCCTTTTCTGAGGCAAATAAATCAGAGGTGATTGTTCTTTGTGTGTTTTTTATTCTGTTTCAGTGCATTTAACAGTGCTTTATATAGTGTCAGTTTTATTGCTGCTTCATCATTGCAATGATTATTACTATAGGGCATAAAATATCAAGCTCAGATCACAGCCTTATTTTGTAGGAACCGTATAAATGTTCAGTAAAGAGAGTTTCTGTCACAAAGTGTTAGTGGTGTCTAGAGATGAGGCAGAGAAGAAAAGGTATGATTCAGCAACGTCCCCCAGTTGCACAAAAGCTCAGTGACAGAGCCGGATACAGAGCCATTCTACAAATGGAAGGGAGACATTTCTTGTGTACGAGGTTGGCAGGATCAGGAAAGATGAGCTCTTACCTCCCCTCTAGAGATTAACACCCTTAAAATAAGCTGGCCTTGCATGTGACAAGTTCGAGCATCTAGATAGTCAAAGGTTGCTTTCTGAGCCTGATGAAGTCAGAATTTTGTGTAATATTTAAGAAGCACATTTTGAAATCCTCATTGTTTTAAACCTCATTGAACTCTAAAGATTGCATTGCACCTACAAGTCTCTTCTCCCACCAGCTGGGGGGCAGGTGGGAAGGTTCTTGTCCTTAGCAGAGGGATTCTCCTCTGTTTGCATGTACTGCAAACAAGTAGAAAAGAAATGTCTTTTTCCCATCCAGAGGTGAGTGAGAGAGGTCTGTCTCCATCTCAAATCCAAAATCTCTTCTCACTGCCACTCAAGGTTCTTCCAGTTCCAAGGGACCAGTTGTTTCTGTATTCCTCAATCTAGGAAGTTGGACAGACCAGAGATGGTGAAAGTCTTGTGATGGATTGACATCCTTTGGCTAGAGAAAGTGTTGAGAGGAGCTTTTGCCACTGTCTTTGAGCTCAAATGCATGTAGATGCCAATTTAAAGCTGAATGATGCTGTCTCCCTGACATTGCTCTCTCCTGTTTCTTTACAGCTCCTGTATGACAACCCAAAAGCCCGTCAGGAAGTAGAGTATCATTGGCGAGCATCAGGGTGCCCCCACATTGTCCATGTCCTGGATGTCTATGAGAATATACATCATGGAAAGAGATGCCTCCTCATTGTCATGGAATGGTATGGACCAGCAGCAGCCCCCCCCCCCCCAACTGGCATTGCTTTTTGCGGGGGTGAAGGGAGTGGGAGAATGTGGTGGTTTAGTGGGGAACTAGGTGAGCTTTCTCAGTAGCACTGCTTTGGTTTCCACAGCAAATATTTTGTCCTTATCACAGAATCATGGGATTGTCACCGTTGGAAAGACCTCTAAGGTCACCACATCCAGCCATCAACCCAGATAAAACCAAACACACACCTCACCATCCTACTAGAGCATTTCTTGAAATGGAACTGGTAGGGAAATGTAGAGCTGCTGCCACCATCTTGTATGATGGGAGTATGAGAAGTCTTAACCAGAAGATAAATTTTCCTTGTACTGTTTGACAATTGTCTTCATTAAAGCATTGACTAATTAATATGGTCTTGAAAGATATATGTCTACAAATATGATGTGCTTTGTGATTGTCTTCCAACTTCAGATGAAAATCCAGTGATCTGACATGATCCTTTGTGCTACTATTTTGACACTAACTTTTCCTGTTCTCTGCTTGATTTGTAATACCAGAGTTATCATCTTCTTTACTGGGGACAGATTGATAATCCTTTTCGGTATCTTTGCTTCCGTCTTTTTTTCTTCATCTCCAACCTTTACATAAAACACGATTACTGTCAGCCTCCCAGTGCCAGGGTATCTGACTTCCCAGCTGTGTGTGTCATGTTCCTTGTGACAGGCTACATTAAACTGAAAGCATCAAAACTCCTTGGTCTTGTTCTGTTCTCTATGTATTTCATATCAGAACAGCTTTGTGCATTGATTCAAATGCACAAAGGAAGCATTGGCTTAGAAGGCAGCCTATAATCTCTTCTAATCTGTTCCTGCAATGGTTCTGTGTGATTATATGCATGCACAGTCGGGTGTTAATTTGATCTTTTCTGCTCATGTGAAGTGGGGGGTTTTGTGTTCTTTGTTTCAGTATGGAGGGAGGAGAGCTGTTCAGCAGGATCCAGGAGAGAGGAGATCAAGCTTTCACTGAGAGAGGTGAAAAATCATGTTTAATTTTAAAGTTTGTGAAAGATTGCTTCTCCTTTTCTCTGCCCCCTTGCTTAGTTCCCTTATAGGAATTTTTCACCTATGTAATTTTTGTTTGCTATTTTTAATTATTTTCTTTTTTAAAAAAATTCTGTCCAACCATGTGTTAAACTTTAAAAGTTCTTGAAAATCAGGAATTACCAGAATTGGCCAAATTCAGGCACAACATGGAAGGCTTAGAGGAAAATTCTTCATACAAATCTACTCAACTTCTTCATTTCTGAACCATTTCTTTGTTACTCTAGTCCCTGGTCTCCTGCCAGACCACCTCTAAGATGATTTACACAGCCTCTACTGTGATTTCTCTTCTGGCTGTCCCTCAACCAGCATCACAGTGCCCAGATCTACTGTTAGGTGATGAATATAACAAGCAAATCACATTTGATGAAATGTGTCTTATTCAAGGGTTTAGAGTACTACTTGAAAGGAAGTGTTATTAGACACACTGTAAACAAGCCTGCTTATCTCTAATAGGGACTATGTGCAAGTTTAAAGACCTGCTATGAGTCAGGGACAGAGCTTGCAATAGAATAGTCTTGCCATTTTTATTGTTTGCTGTTTATTATTTGCACAGTACCACAGGTGTGCCTGACTGTGCTCTGTGCCCATTCACAACAGACAAGTGCTTGTTTCTGCTCAGGAGTAAAAATGTTAGTGTTTGTAACGAGCATTGTGACAAAATGATTAGAAGGAGAAAAATTTACACCTGAGCTTCTAAATTACTGTGACTGTTTTGCAAGTCTGGTAGAGAGGTCGGGCTTTTTTTGATCTTGTGTTTCCTAGCCTGTGAGGAATCCTTTAAGTGGTACAAGAGACTTGTGTAGGGAAAACGAGCATTTTCAGGAATACTTGTTCTTCTCTAGAATGCAATATTCCAGGGGGAAAACTGGTTCTCTGATCGTTAGTGACTTAATTCTGCTAAAAACTTTTGGGTTTTTTCTACATTAAATACCATTGTATAACATTCTGAATACTTACTCAAAAATCATTTGGGAGGGTTAAACTGAAAAACACCTTCATTCTTTCCTGAGATAAATGAGCCCTGTTCCACTGGATTCCCCAGGTTCACTGGCTGTTTAATGTACCAGCCACAACTTCCCATTAGGAGCCAGGGCTTTTGGGCCTGGACCAGGAAGGTGGATGTTGTGCAAGGTTTTCCCCAAAGATGATGAGTGTTTCCTACTTCTGATTGTCCTTGCCTGAGATTGTGTCATTTCAATCTCAAGGCATGTGAAAAAGGATTCTAGGTTACAGTGCAAGAATTTCTACCTTCTCTCTCACTACTGCAGCAGGGATTTCTACCCATGCAGAAAACAGAGGATCAAGTTGAAGTGGTTCATTGTTTCCCTGTCAATGGAGATGTAATATAATGCTCACTCAGTACAGTGGAAGTGTCACTCTTCCCTGCTCTCAAACCCCCATGTAACTGAACACTTCCAGACTTCAGGAGCAGTGCTGTTGTAAGGCAGCTCACCAATCATTAGAATTTCTCACTGGGGTTATGTTAAACTTTAGAAATAAATTATTTCAAAGGTGTCAGTTTGGGCTTTGAAGAATAGAAATGTTGATTTCTAACAACAGTGAGGAACGAAAATGTGACCTATCCTAAGGTTACTGTATTGTTCATTGCTCTATTTTTAGAAAATCTGTTAGATCCTCCTATTGCCCCTGAAACTAGAAGCTGAAAGCTAGATTTCTGTCTCAGATAATCAAGAATGTGTCCTGGTCAAGCAGGGATGTGTCCTGGTTGGGGCTTCTCTCTCCACAGTCTTGCATGTTGCTTGCCTACCTGCTTTGCTCTTGCTGCTTCTCCAGTGAGCACATTAAAGCACAAGTTTATAAGCTCATCAAAAGTAGGAGTCTCAACCATTTGGTTTCATTGCCTGCTCAGGAGGAGGGCTGAGGAGATGAAGAATTGGGGGGTGTTGCCTGCAAAACCAAAACACAGCTGTTCAGGCTAATTTTAGGTCTCCTAGTCTTGATGCTAGCCCTGTATTCCAGCTAGCTGTTTGTAAGTCATAAGCATTCCCAAGAATGTTCCTGAGTTTCAGTGGGAATGTTAATGTGACCTTTCTCTAAAATTGTCTTTATAGAGGCCTCTGAAATAATGAGAGACATCGGAACAGCCATACAGTATCTACATTCAATGAACATTGCCCATAGAGATGTCAAGGTGAGACCTGAAGGTGTGTGGGCAGGGAGAAAAAAGTGGAAGCCAGAAAACTAAACAGCAATTGTGGTTTAAATAGGACTAGGAGTATAATCAGATGGTCAAAGTGTTCCTGTTCTTCTGCCAGTGTGAGAAGGGATCTGTTCACAACTAGTTGGCAACTAGTTAGAGGTCAGAATATTAATGTATGCTAATGATTTCCAGTTGTGTATGGAATGCAGAAGAATGTGGTGATAGACAGATGGTTATTTAAAGAGGTACTACCAATTTGTTATCCACAAGAAAATAACACTGTCTGAAGTGAACTTATACCAGGCACTATACCCCTGTGTAGTGTCTTTGCCAGTTATTAGTTGGTTTTGGAATCATACTTGCCTATAAAAAGAAACACCACCAAAACAAACACCAAATTCCCATTTGGGAACAGGAGAAACTGCATATATGGGAGGAATAATACTAATTCCATGCATCTATGCAAGCAGGAATGGTTGACCTTTCAGCCTTATTAGAAACATTTTTTCATTGTCCAGTTTATCCTTTCTCTTGATGGCCTTTCAGCCTGAAAACTTGCTGTACACATCTAAAGAGAAGGACACTGTACTCAAACTCACGGATTTTGGCTTTGCCAAAGAAACCACTGTACAAAATGCGCTGCAGACCCCATGTTACACTCCTTATTATGTGGGTAAGTTATCCAAGATGCATTACTTTTGTGTTTCAGTTTGTCATCTGTCCCCTTATAGTGGGCCTGTGAGCTGTGGGAATGGATGGGAAATGTTCTACCATGGATGTAACACAAGGAGGTAGCCTGCAGAATTTAAACTAGGATCCAGCCCTAGTCTGGTTCCAGTACAGTTCAGTGCTCCTGCTTTTTAATTTGCTTGCAGAGGAAGCAGCCTTTATGGGGGATGCAGATGAGGATCAAGGAGAGAGAATATGTTGCTTCTGATTACACTTGAAGTAATCCTGATGTTTCCTCCGAATGATGCAATGAAAGTCATAATTTGAACTCAACTTCATGATTATTTGGGTGTTCCCTTGCAAAACATCCCTCAGCTTAACTCATGTAATATCAGAGAACAGGCAGAGAGTATTGCCTCAGGTGTAAAGCTTCTTAAAGCTGGCAAGTGGGGGTATTAGTAACAAAAGACCAATGTGATTTAATCAGAGCTGAATTTCTGCTTGCATTTTGTCCAAAGACAGCACTGTGTAATGAATGCCACAGCAGACTGTCCTTTATGCAATCACTTTAGAGTACGTCCCTTTTGGTCTTTGAGTTAATAGTCACTCACCATATGGTATGACTGAGGCAGTCTGCACTTGGATATTCTTTGGAGAAAAATGGACTTAATTTTTTGGAAGAACCAGTTCTCTTCTACGATGTAATTTTTTATATAATTTTTTGTTGTTGCTGAAAGATACTGTTGTCCATTGTTAGAAGATAATTATGATAGCAATATTATTTTCTGATGTTTTCTTCTATATTTTTGTAAGCTGGCATTACTTGATAAAATGTTACGGAATTTATGCATATGTTTTTATGCTTTTATATTTGTATATAAACAAGCTGACTTTTTCCCTTCTTGACACCTTTTTATAAACCAGCATGATTGCTCATATGTTTAGAGAATCATTTTCCTTACAAAACCAAGCTCCCTGTCAGTTCACCTGCCCCAGGGGTAACAAAAAAAAATTCCCTCTAAGTGTATTTTGTCTATAGTTTTGTTACTTAGTGAAGAAATATCATGCTCTGGAGGCCAAAGAAAAATGCAGTGCTCTGTAGTTGCTGGAGCTGAACACACTTCGCCGAAGCATTGTTCAAAATTTTATCACAGCTGAAATAAGTCCTTTCTGTACTGATTTCTGAAACATATGCTCCTGCCACTTCGCTGCAGTGTCTCCCTGTACACATTTAGCTATCGATCCTTCTGCTTTTCTGTAATCTTAGTACTCTCTTGAGCAGAGAGACACTAAGGTGAAGAGCAGGGCATTTTGCCAGCTCATTCCTTCTTTTTAAAACTACATTAACTGTGTTTAGGAACTTTCAACAGAAAATAGTACCCAGTTCCTGCAGAGAGTTGCGTATTTTTAATGCCTCTGGTTATTTGTTTTTGAAGTATACTGCTACTCATAAGGTGATGGAGATGAAAGGAAATATCTGGTACTCTGTTAATTTCTGGTTTTAATCTTCTTCAGCCCCAGAAGTTCTTGGTCCTGAGAAATATGACAAATCATGTGACATGTGGTCATTGGGTGTCATCACATATATTCTGTAAGTATTTGGAGAGAGGTGTGATGGACAGAAAAAGGACACATCTTTAAGTTAAAGCTGCACTTACAAGTAATGAGCTGCTAGGATCATGCAGCCTACAGAAGAATATAAGCTTGTATGGGACTTCATAGAAGATAAAAGGACTTTCCTAGTTATAAGAGTACTTCTGTCCACTCTTACAGCCTGTGTGGGTTTCCTCCATTCTATTCAAACACTGGTCAAGCCATTTCTCCAGGGATGAAGAGAAGAATTCGGATGGGGCAATATGGGTTTCCTAATCCAGAGTGGGCTGAAGTATCAGAGGAAGGTAACAATGCTCACTGCTACTGATGGGTATGTGCATGGTGCTGTGCAGTGGTGGAGTGCTTTACAGGAGACTATTTCTAAAAACCTGTCTTAGTTTTTCTTTCCCTTTCTTTTAGCATTTAAATTAATTTTTTGTAAGGTGATCCAGAGAATGTCTGGGAACTTGGATACTAGCCAGCAGCCCAAGTACTACAGAAAGTAAATGACTACTGAAAACTTTCAAATTCCAGTTAGTGCTAGCAAATGCCAAGACTAAACCCTCTGGAAACAAAAGTCTTTAATCCTGAGAAAGGAGACTGCCAGGACAGCTGCAGTACAAGCTGAGCTGGAAGAAAGGCAAACTGTCTTAAGAGCTCATTCAGTCTTTGCCTTCCTTGGTGATACAGCCAGAAAGGATGGCAAGTTTTCATGCTAGCTTTTTGTGATGGGGGAACTTGCCAGCCACCACTTAAATCAAGGTCAACAATTTATTTTTTATAAGTCATTGACCAAAAGCTGCTGCTGTTCAGCTTTGACCTGGATGGGCTCAAACCAGTGTCCTGAAAGTGGATGTTTTTGATTCCCTTTTATTCTGACAGTCTCATAAGCTAAAAGTCTCACCTGCCCATCATATTAGAGAGAAAGATCAGCAACCTCTGGATGCATTTTTTTTCTTTAAAGCCCTTTATATTGCTGTTGCTAGCATCTTGTTGTTATCTGCTGTTTAGTAATAACAAAATATCATGATCTGTGGCATTTTAACCCCTCATTGGATCTCCTGGCTGCATGTGCAGCATAGACTGCTGAACATTAATAAGGAAGATGTTTTACTTATGGGTTCCTGGCTTAATATTTTTTCTGCCCTGGGGTCTTGGTCATATTGCATCAGTTATCAAAATGCTAGGGGAGCTTGGTGGGTGAGACAACATTCACTTGGAAAATCTGTAGGGCTTGCCTGAATTAAAACAGTTGCCCTCTACCTTTGAACAGTTCACATGTATTCTTTGAAGGTGATCAGGCACCTTTAGCAGACTGATAGTTTTTGCCCTCCTTTGTCCTGTTCTTGTCATGATTTTCTTCATCTAATCATTCCCTCATTGAATCATCTGTGGACACTTCCTCTAAATTCTCCTCCAGCATCCTGTAATTATCTTAATGGGATCTGCTTGTGGTCCTCTTCTTTTGTTTCTTTGTACATATTAGGCTTCAGGTATTCTCTATTGTAAAACTCCTTTGCAGCTTCTCTCCACAAACTGAAGTCTCAATTTGTACTTCTGTCAGCTGCCTTAGTCATGTTGTACTTGTACTTGTTGCCTTAAGTGTTTCTAAAAGAATTCATATTCAGAAGTTTTTGTAGGTTCCCCCAAGGAAGTTGTGTAAGTCATTCTAAAAAGCATTCCCTGGATGCATTGTTTCCAGGCTGTCCACCCACGTTAATGACGCTCTTGCCCAGAGTCTCCTCGGTTCATATCTCAGTTACTACTCTTGCTGTAGCAATATACCATCTTTGCAGAACGCTACTGCAAAGCCTGTTTGTGTGAGCCATTTCTTTGACTTTGATGTCTTTTTTGTGGCCCCTCAATTGTCAAAGAAAAGTTTATTGTTCTTTTCTCCCCCCACCCCAAGCCTGTGCTACTTTTTGTCTTCTGTCATTTCTCAAAACATCAGCTTATGCATTTATGTAGCCCATAATGCCAAGCCTGTTGCTGTCTTTCAGACAGGCAGCTTGGCAGCTTTCCGTCCTTATGTTTTCGCTTTTTCTCAAGTTCTTGCTTTCAGAAAAGTTGGTTTGATGATGTAGATAGCGTAGCTGGAATCCCCAAGCCTTTGTCTTTCCTTCTTACCTCTTGTTTTGGAAGTTTTCATGTTCTGCCTCCTTAAACATAGGCACCTACCCCACTGTACATGGTAACATCAATAGGTAGGTGTTTCGAGCTCTGCAAAATTGTCTTTCGTTGTTCATCAGGCCTTTGTTTTTCTCAAGGTTATCTGGGAACACAGTAGTAGACTACAACATGCCATGTTGGTCTTGTTTTTCAGCCAAGCAACTGATTCGCCATTTACTGAAGACTGACCCAACAGAGAGAATGACAGTTTCTCAATTTATGAATCACCCTTGGATTAATGTGAGTTTTATCTCTCTCTCTGCAAGATAAATTGTTATATGCAGAACTTACACATAGATCCACATAGCACAGCAAGAGAAGGATGCTGATTACTGTAAAAAACTTAATTAACCTACTGTGCCCTCCACAGAGGGTAATCTGCCTGTAGAACCACAATTCTTCTTGGTGTTACCAGAGGACACACAGAGAGACACCCACAACAGCATCCTTGGAAGCAAAAGCTAAATGTATCTATATCTTCTGTGAACAAGCAGTCACTGTTGGCTCTGCAGCATATGCATGTGTTACTCTTTTTAAAAATACAAAAATAAACTGGATGTACTTACTTCATCAGTGCAGGATTTAAAGAGAGATATTATTAGTGGTCTCAGGCACCACTGTGCATAGCTGAGTTCGTGTGAACACAGTCCTATGCTTAGTGGGAATTCTCATCCTTGGCAGAGCTGGGAAATGCCTGGGGGAGGAGCAAGGGTCTCAGCTTAGTGCCCTGTAAGAGACTGCCAGAGAGCATGGTCCACAAAGCTATTAATGGTCCCAGCTCAGGTTTCATTCTATGACTTGGTTAAATTTACCTATTAAAAATAAAATACACTAATAATAGGATACTAATTATTTCAAACAAGAGACAGAAATCCCAGGAGTTACAGGCTGAGTTTCAGGATATCATCTTTGCTCTGTAGGTGTCACTCAAAGTAATAGGTTATGCTTCTTACATTTGCACCTAAAAGGACACCGGAGTTGTTCTCACTGCCCAAAAAATCATCAGCCAGATGACTTTTTTCAGAATCACTTGTACTGTAGAATGCCTTTTTCTCTCCTAGTGCTTTCTCCATCTGTGCTGATCCTCAGGGGAGGGAGCAGATACAGAGGCATGACTATACTCAGCATTTCTAGAATACCTGTTTGGACATGTGAAAGCCCTTAGAATTGTACAGAAATGTAGCTGTATAACATCCTGATGAAGTAGATAAATGTCTTCATTTAGAATTGTGAAAGCTAAAAAATTAAGGTTACAAAGACTGTAGAACTAGAACAGAACCTAGCCACTGTTTCTAAGTCTTTTATAACCTAATATAAAAAGGTAATCACTGCTCAGAATAAATACCTCCAGCTTTAAGTGTTTGAGGACCCAAGAAGGTGGTGTTTCAGAAGTCAGCAGGCGATGAATTTCACAGAATGAGTGCCTAATAGCTAAGGAAGCTACCACCTACAGTGACACGTTACTTGAAATATGCATATAACCAATTAATAAGGAGGAGATTAGAGACAAGGTCTATAGACTCTGCTGCACTGAAGAGCCATGCTAGAATATCGTTCCTGGGAGAATGCTCTAGGAACTGCAAATTGGCTTTTTGTTTTTTTAATGCTGAACCTATTGTTTCATGAGGCAGAGGGAAGGAGAGGGGAAAGGCCAACACAGTGAATGTCTGTGTTCTTCCTTTCCCTAAATCCCAAAGTGGGAACACGTTTTTTTTTTTTTATTAGATGGATGGCAGAAGTTTATTGTGGACTTTGTAAAAATTGTCAGTTTAGGTGGAGCATGTAATCTATTAGTTAGCTTGCAGATAAGTTTTTTACAAGTAGAAGCTCCCAGCAAGTAGGAGAGCACCTTTAGCACCTGCCCAGGGACACTGCTAAACCCAGTCTGCTGGTTTTCCTTTTCCTCTCATCCCAGCTGTGCTTGGTAAAACAATACTGTGGCCAGGTAGGGTCCTTTTCCAGAAGGTGCAGGAGTCATGATTTCTGTTTCTGTAACTGCTGCAGGGCTGCTGTTAGCTCAGTGAAGTCTAAGCACTGCTTCCAGTGTAATGCTTAGTTTACAGTGACATGTACAGGGATCTCCCTAGACTTTATTGACATGCAGCTGTGTCTGGTCTAGGATGCCACAGCAGTAGACAGCAAGTTTGGGTAGAAAACATAAGGAAGATAGAATATCCAAATAAAATTATAATTTGGGTGATGTACTGGCAAGACCTACCATGATTCTTGCTAAATTTAGCTAAGGAACTGTGCTTCGTGCTTTAGAAAATGTACTTTACTGCAATTTGAAGTGTCTACTCATTTTTCATGACAGGTGAGCATAGATCTCAGTTTTATGTGGAAGAGCATCTCAGGCGATGCACTGTCTTCTGAACTGTACCTTTCTCTGAACAATAGTACAATTTCTTCTTTTAGGCACACTTAACCATCTGATAAACTGGTAGTCTCACTTAATGTATGTGTACAAGAACACTTCTCCTACCTGAAATCCTAAGAGAAAGGTCAAATTAACCACTTTAAAACATTGACTCATGAATAGTGAAACTGTCCTTTTATTCTAAAAAAAAAAAGACCTAAATTGTCCTTTTGTTCTTTTGAAGATACTTCTAAAGAATGTTATGTGGGGACTATAGTCCTTTTCTACCTCACACATGAATTCATTTGTGCAGTGTTTGGAAGCATGAATAATGAGGTCCACTGAAGGACATTAAACTTTTGTGCCCTCCATACGCATAGAAGAGCAAGCAGTGACTTCTCAAATGTGATTTTGAAGAACACTACTTCTAGTGTTTTTCCCTTTTCTCAGAGATCAATGGCAGTGCCACCAACTCCTCTTCATACTGCCCGGGTCCTGCAAGAGGATAAAGACCACTGGGATGAAGTTAAAGTGAGTTAATCATAGTTCAGAGTTCTTGAAGTCAAGTCTGGTAAGAGATTAAATGGGCTGGCTTCCCTGCATATGCTTATTTCCTTGGAAATTGTGGCTATTTTGAATACAACCAAGTTAAACAAGGGAAGGATCAACAATTTTTGTTAGAACAGCAGTGTGTATGAAAACTGCTTAAAAAAAACAAAACAAAACAACCCAAAACTATTTGAGCTTCATCTGACAGCCTTACAGCTGTGCCAAATACCAACAAAGCTGATGTTTTATGATCAAAGCTATTAATGATGCTACGTGCTGATCCACTGTATGTAACCACTGAGGAGAAGGGACAGTGTTGAGGGAGTTTGAAGATTATTATAGTGAAGAATATGATGAAAATGTAGGGGGACTGGGTGGGAGACTGGGTGGGAGGGTTGAGCTGTGTTCTGGTTTTCTACCCTGTTCTTGTATTGTAAAGCAACATTAACTAAACTCAGTCTTGTCTCCTGACGTTGGGGCGGGGGGGTGGAGGGGGTGAATGTATCTGTCTTTCCCTTAATCTAACCAGGTGCCTCACCTACTGCTTGTGCTGATGACAATTGAATGCTTCCTGCAAAGTGAAACTATAGGGCAGACTAAAAGTTGTTTGCGAGCCTTAACTCTTTCCTGCTGGCCTTTATCAGGTTGGCATACTTTTACAATTAATTCTGAATTTTCTGTGCTTACAGTGCTTGGCATTTTGATAACTAAAACATTCCTGTAGTGTATTTTACTGATTATCAATTTTAGTTAAATTACTGATGTAGAGTCTCAGCTGTTGAGCTATGTAATGTAGAATTTCATAGGACCTAGTCAACATTTGCCTCCTCAGTCGAAGGCATCAAGCAGATATTTTCACTTAGCTTTCTTTATTTCCATGTTTCTGAGAACTTCTTATGCTTGTGCTTTATATAGGTCCCAGAGGTATTCCCTTGGGCTGCTGACATTTCCATAATATTTAATCATTTTTCCTTCCCTGAACTAAATGCCTATACATTCATTTACTTAAGCAGATTTCTGTTTAGAATTTGCCTGCACTTAAACAGTCATTCAAACTAAGTGTGATCATTTGAAGCAATGTACTTTTAACCAGCTTTGTGCAGACTCTTTATTCTAGTTGCTGCTAAACTCAGGTTAGTAAAAGAGGAAGGAAAGCAGGGTGCTGAGCTTGCTATAAGCAGCCCAGTCTCAGTAGCTCATTTAGGCCCAGAGCCAGCCAGTATGAAATGCTGGGCATAGGGAATTGGTGGAATTTAGGCCAAGGGAGTGTGGTGCTGCACGCTCACATATGAAACACTGTGAACACTTCCTCCTGATTAAGTCCATGAGTAGAATAAAGCCTTTAGTCATAGTCCAGTGCAGCAGAAAGGGCTCAGCTATTTCTGGGTGTAGTGTAATAGAGGGCTCCATTTTGTATGCTCATCTTCTGGCAGTAGTGTGGGGTGGCTCTGTGCTCTTTTCCTTGGGGTTTTCAATAAATCACTTTCTTGGTTTCAGGAGGAGATGACCAGTGCTTTGGCTACCATGAGGGTGGATTATGATCAGGTGAAAATCAAAGACTTGAAAACGTCCAACAACCGCCTCCTGAACAAACGCCGTAAGAAGCAGAAGCAGGCAGGGACCTCTTCTGCAGCCCCTGGGTGCAATAACCAATGAGAAGAGAAGCCAAGGACCTTTGGGTGGAGAGTGAAAGTTAAAAGGAACAATTCTGAATCAGTATGATCAACTCAGTCCATACCACAAAGTCAATGAGACTTTGAAGAAGCTATCCTGCAAAGGGGGAACAGTGTGAAAGATTACATTTTGATAACTTGAATCAGGGCTTTGCTTTTAAAGACTAATGTATATTACATGATTTTGTTGCATATTGCTAGGGAGGGTGCAGTAATACCAGAAATGTCACAGGTTTTTGTTTTGGCTTTAACTGTATTGGACGACAGGAGAGAACAGGAGGCAGTCTGAGCATACTAATGCACCGAAGCTTTCACAGCCATCTACAAGAGTAACTTCTGGTACTGTTTTAAACTCGGGAATAGGAAGAATGCTGAGTGTTCTGCTAGAAGTGTTTGAGTAGTTCAAACATGGATACTGAGAAAGGAGAAAAATGTCACTGCTCTTTATATGAGTAGCACCGATGCAATTGTATTATGGATGCATCTGGACAGCAATTCATGTTACAATTGGTAATAGTCAATATTTCCTAACTTACCTCCTATAGTTGCAGAATGCCACCTAAACACTAAATGGTTATTCTGTTACAGGAAAAAAAATCCATACTTTTCCATTGTCATAAAATCTTCATGCAGTTCCATGAAGACTGAGTTTCTGAAGGATTCTCATTTGATAACACAGAAGTTTTCTAAACCATAAACATTATGTTGTGTCTATGCCACTGACAGACCCCCTTGCACTGTTTTTAATTTAAATGGTACTTCATGTGAAGAATTTTAATTAGGATTTGGTAAGTTGAAAGTATCCTGCAGAGGATATTGCTGTTCCTTGTGGATCCACAACCTCTAGGGTGTGCAGCTGGACATGCAGTTGTATACAGGAGACTGCTCTAGAGGAGAGACTTCTGAAATTCAGGAAGAAATGGCAAATGCATGCTCTCCCAATGGACCCTGGTGTCTGCCAGCATCCCTCCTAGTAATTATCTCCAGATCCTGTACCTAAGATGTGCTGATCATAGCAACTTTTGGGATGCTGGGGTTGGTTTTCATTCCTGGAGTCAGGAAGGGGGAAGTTGCTACTCTATTTGCAGTATTTTCTCAGTGTTCTGGATCCAAAAAATCTTGCTACCTAAGGGAGATTACCTAAAAGTATATCCACCCATTGTTTTTTTTTTCCTATTCTAATTCTTGTTTTATGGGATCCTAGCCTTGGTTTACTAATTTGTTTTACTTTGTAATCAAAAGATTTCCTCTTGCTTTATTTTGGGGTTTTTTGTTTTGTGGGGTCTTTTTTGTTTTTTTGTTTGTTTTTTTTTAGTTGATGTGAAGCAAATACTTGTGAAAGTATTATCAGAATCTAGGATGAAGATTATGTGCTTCCAGTCATGCAGGCAAAAAATACCTTTTGGTAGGCACATGGAGTAGTGGTGTGCTAATAGGCTCAGGAGAATGTTAAAAGTCAAAAAGGAAAACGGGGCTCCAGAGAGGATCTGAATCGTCAGATCTGGCTGCCACACAGGTCTTGTTACCTCCAACAAAGATCAGCTCAAGGCATTGGACCTTGTCTGGGGAGCCATGTTTCCAACTTCAAAGTGTAGGATGAGACCTCCATTCCTCTTTGTGAGGAATATAAAATCCTAGGATTTTATAAACCAATTTTAATAAATCGTGTTACAACATTCCTTCCTCCTGTCATCCCTGCTTTTGTTGAGATATGTTGCAGAGTTTGTATTGCTTTGTGAGGTACATCTATGTTGAAGGTGATGGGAAAAGGGAGAAGGAAAGCGGTTAATGATGTTCACATTCAAAGGCTACCCAACTTTGAGCATTTTTTAAAGATTACAAGAGTTTGGTTTTAAATATTAATCTCTGCAAAGATGTATTTTTAAATTATTTCATGTTTATCTGAGTATCTCTATGATTATAGCCTGTCCTGTATATATTTATCATATTACTCCTATGAATTATGCAAATCGTATTCACTCCCTGTAAATCATAATACACAAATGATGAATTGTGTGATGTTCAGGTCACAACAGTTGGGATTAGAGCCAGATCCAAGTTTCTGTCCCTTTATCCATGTTTTCTGAGGGTGCTGTGTATATCACACCTACCTGGACATCTCCATGCCCCATCAGGGTTATACACACTCCCAGTTAATAGGGCAGCCTGGGTATAATATGGTGATGTCCTGGCTGCTTAGGGTAAAGTTGTAGTGAAACTGTTTCAATGCATGTTTTTGCTTCTGTCTTGCCTGAAGTTTGATTAGGAGCTCTAGGTTTCCAGCTGATGCCTTCTTGCATGTCAGTTCAGTCTGGTGCTTGACAGCATGTGTTCCTGAGTGAACTGTAAAGCCCATCTGGGCCTGATATATTCCTCTGGAGTTCCAGTCTTTACCGCACTGCTGTTCAGAAGCAGGAGTGATGGACTGATGCACTTGGGCACAGCACCTTCAGTTTTCAGTCCCTGTATAGTAGGACAGTACCGTTTCATTACATTTGGACTAACAGTTCTTACATTCTACCCTGCAGTGACAACATGCAGGAACACTGTAAAGCCCAGTGGGAACCTGAGGAGGGCCTAAAAATGGCAGACATGGAAGAGTATGCAAGTATTGTACAGCAGTGTTTGTGCTTATTTTATAGAACCATAGAATAGTGGGTTGGAAGGGACCTCAAGGATTATCTGGTCCAGCTTTTCTTGGAAAAAGCACAATCTTGACAAGATGGCCCAGCACCCTGCCAGCTGAATCTTAAAGGTGTCTAATGTTGGGGACTCTGCCACTTCCCTGGGGAGAGTATTGCAGTGGTTGATTTTTCTCGTTGTGAAAAATTTTCCTCTTGTGTCCAAATAGAATGTCCCCAGAAGTAACTTGTACCGATTACCCTTCCTACTTTCCATGTGAATCCTTGTAAAAACAGAGTCTCCATCCTCTCTGTAGCCACCCTTTAAATATTGGAACGTGGTGATAAGGTCTCCCTTAAGCCTTTTTTCCTCACAGCTGAACAAACCCAGTTCTCTCAGGCTTTCCTCGTAGGGCAGCTTCCTTGTCATCTTTGATCATCTTTGTGGCCTTTGTCTGGACCCTCTCCGGCCTGTCCACATCTTTTTTGTGTAGTGGGGACAAAAATTGGATGTGATATTCCATGAGAGTGGCCTGACCACTGCTGAGTGGGATACTGACTGGGATACATCATCTGCTGGTGATGCCCTAGTTGATGCAAGACAAGATCCCATTGGCTTTCTTTGCTGCAGCAGCAGCTTGTTATTGTCGCTCTGAGCTTGTTACTCACCAGTACCCCCTGCTCCCTTTCCACAGAGCTACTCTTCTGTGGGTAGACCCCAGCCTGTGCTGCACTCCTGGATTGTTTTCCCAGGTGCGAGACCTTACACTCGAACCTGATGAAAATTCAGCAAGGACTTAGTAGCCTACTGTAAGAAAGGAGGCAAGTCTTGAAGAGCTGGGAAGCAGCTGATGTGCAGTCGTGTATGGACCATCAAACTCCCATCCTGTTTGTGTCACAGTTGCCTTCTGCGGTACAACGGGAGCAGACTGTAACAGCTCTGCGTGCTTGTTTTAATTGTGTCTGAGCCAGCCGGGGCTGTGAGACTGCCGGGGACCGGCTTTGGGGTCTGAGCAGCTTTTCACCCCCTCCAAGGGTGCAGACGTTCGGTGTGGACTTCCACACACCGCTCCATACACAGGAGCAGGGGCTGTAAGCGCCCCACGCCCGGCGTCCCCTGCCCTGGCTCCGCGCTGCCACCTGCTGCCGGCGGGGCCCCTCTGCAGCTGGGGTGGCCCGGCCCGGCCTGGCCGCTGAGCAGCATCCTCGGCCGCACCGAGCTCACGGGGGTTTCCCCAGAGCTCCCAGAGTTACAGATGAACCCCACGGCCCTGGGGGTCTGTGTCACGTTAGCGAGCTCGCCAGAGCTTTTGGTGAGCGTTGCCTGTTGCTAGCCCCAGGGCTGTGACCTCCAGGAGCCCCTGCTCAAGTCCATGTGCACGGCTTGCAGAAGATGTTTCCTTTCTGGCTGCTAGCACTTTTTGATGAAGGGCCCGCCTTCTATCTGGATTCACACGCATTATGAAGAGCTCTGGTGTGCTGGTGGTATTTGGGTCTTGCTTCTTCCCCCAGCCATATAGTATAATAGTCTTTTTAGAACGTGCTGCTTAGGATCCAAATTTATAGCCTGTTTTTAGAAAGGATAGGCTATTATAGAACTGATTATGCATTTGCATATTCATCAGCCATATAGAGGAGGTAAAGAGCAGGGAAGAGAAAGAAGAAATGAATGGTCAATAGAGAAGGCATCAAGGAGAACACAGATTAAAAGGTCTATTTATTTTTTACAGCAGAAGCTAAAAAAAGGACCACGCGCAATTCCCCACCCCCATTCCTTTTCATAACATTTGCTTATGGGCTGCTGCCTCCCCTTGTATTTCTCTGCACTCTACTCCTCTCATATGCGTGTTCTCGCTCGCTCATTCACAAGTGCCCTTTCTCTGTTTCACACACAAGTGTGTACACAAGCACAGAAAAAGTACCTTCCGCATTTTTCCAGTTCTTGCACTACACACTTTCTTACTCTCTTGACCACTCGTGCCATACGACAAACCTTTTTTCAACATGGTACAATTAAAAACTAACATTAATTGTAAGCTCTTGGCCTACTTCTGTGTTTTTCTATTTGTCAACCCCAGCATGCAGTCCTGGGATTGCTTTTCTCTCTTAACACTTCATTGCTTAGAGTCTAGAGGCCCAATTACGTAACTGCTTCTGACTTGTCTGACATGAGGGATAATGAGAATGCCACATACTCAGTTTGATCTAATTTTCTGTCCTCTTTTCAATTCAGACTTTATTTGGCCCATGTTTAGACAAAGGCTCTTCTAAGAAAAGGAAGATGTAGTGAGAAGGAGAGAATTGAAGCTTTTATTTACTTGCAGGTAATCATAAGTACATGTACTGTTTTAAACCTGGCTTAAAGATAGGGGAGATTTCTTAATCTGTGTCCAGTTGCTTTGATACCTTTGCATGCTTAGCCTAAGGATGGAGCCAGCCATGGGAACCAGCTCAGCTGTACTAAGGTGGGAGAAAACTTGTCCTTGAGGACACAACCCAGCTCCTTCACCAGTGCCCTTTCAGGCTCACCAACAAGCCAAAGGGATAAGGGGAGTGAAGGCAAAGGAAATGAATTTACATGTGGGAGAAGCCCTTCCTTCCAAGAGTACACATTTCAGAGAGGTTTTTGTGCTTCTCTTTTTGCTGGGTTCCAGTGTTACCCCTCTTCACTTGTCTGTTCCCAGTAGTGGAGCTAAGAATGAACGTAGTTAATTCTCTAAAAGAGAGCCTAAACAGGATGAAGAGAAGGAAGCAAACTCGGAAGACACAGAACACATTCTTGAAACCTCAGAGAAAAAAAAAAATACTGTTGAAAATTCGTGCAAGCTAACAGGCAAGTTTACTTAAATGTATCTCATATCTGGAAAATTTAGGTTAGAGCAATCTTAGGTGATAATGTTTGCTGAAGAAATGTTTCCCTAAAATCGTTGGTAAGAAAATGCTTTTTAAGTACAGCCTTAAAATAAGGTTATTTTTTTCAGTCTGTGTGGTTAGAAGTATTTAATAGGACAAAGGGAGTAGGAAGGGGGGATGATATGTCATGTTGAAGAATAAGATGTCTACTGTTGTAATCCTAACTTTTTTTACTGCAGATGCTACCTCTGTATAAGCATAGCATCGATTCAACTTTTTATTACTCTTTTTACTACTGGGGAAGGAGGATGTTCCTGCACTCTGGGGAAATGTGGAAGATAACCCTGTGACTGTAGATGAACATCTGTATTGGGAAATCTGTAAATGATTTAAATGCACTGAATTTATTTCAAAAGTTCCTGCCTCATAAATCTAGCAGGTGACAAGATCTCATAGGTCTGCTCTAATGGCATAAAGGCACAGAGGCATCATTGTCCATGGGCTTCCTCATACTACTTGAAACTGCAACAAGAAGCAATTGGTGAAATGTACTGCAGCATTTTTAGCTTTCAGGAGCCAAAAGAGAAAAAATGCAGCTTTCAAATAGCTGGAAGTGACATGAAGGGCTAGACAAAAAAATATACTTAGTCTGAGGAGGGGTGGTATTTAAAGATAGTTTACAGGTATTTTGACCTTGCTTCAGTTCAGCTTCCAGATCTGATGATCAATGTGTTTTAGTTGTGTGGGGCTGTAGGCCACAGTTGCTGGTAGGCTCTGCTATTTCGACAGCATGCTGGGATTTTTCCCCTATTTGCCACTGAAATGTACTTATTTGATCTGTGGTTGCCAGCTATTTAGCATTCTTGGTCCTGGGGCTGCAACGAAGCTGACTAATTCAAAAAGGGAGGAGTTGCATAATTTTCTTCCAGTGTTAACATTCTAAATTTGTTTCTGTTTAATTTTACTGCATTCAAGTTAATTAATGATACTGCCAGTGTAACAACTGTTTCTTACTGCACCTTCTTTATTTGTTAACAGTGAGCATAAGTGCTTCTTTTGGGAATGCTGTCTTTTTGTCCTTTTTGTCTTAGGAGTTTTATTCCAGTTTTGAAATTAAATGGCATGGTTATTTTGCCTAATGTTCTCCCAAAACTTCCAGGCTAATCCATTTGGGAAACATGGAAGATGTTCTCAAGAGATTTCTTATTGCTTAGCTACTGAAACACCTGCTAAAGCTGAGCTCTTTAAAAAAACCTGAAAATTATTTAAATGTGAAAAAGAGTGGGTTGATCTGGAAAAGAAGCTTCTCAAAAGACTAAAATTAGAATGGAATGTGTTAGAAGAGAAATACTTGTGGGGGATGAGGACTAAGGTTTTTTTTTTAAAAAAAAAACAACAAAAATGCTACTGCTTGAGTAATGATCAAGGAAGTTCTGGTTAGGATATTAGCTGCTGCTCCAACCCAGAGCAGTTCCTAAATTCAGAAATAATTTTGTTTCCCTAAATATAGATATACAATACAGACTCTTTTTTTTTTTTTTTTTTTTTTCTCTGAGGTAGTCTAAAGCAAGGCTCAGCTTGATGTTTACAAATGAGACATTTGAGTGAATGCTGTTAGTATACCAAGTAAAAGACCCTTTTTTTTAATAGCAACTATTAACTGAACAAATATGCTTTGCAGATTGAAGTTCTGCCCTTTCCAGGTTGCCTGAGCTCGCTCGCTTTCTTGGAGAAATTTTGTCAAGGTGAGGGTAACTTACTTTCAGACATTTTGCATTTCTATTTTGTACATTACCACTGTGCATGTTCAAATTTTGTCTTCAGTAAAAAACCTAATCAAGGCTAACATTCCATGATGCAATATTTTTTCTTTTTTTGGCAAATTTACAATTGTACCACCTCTTAATTTATTTCTGAACTTCTTGTGGTGTAAAGTATTGGAAGGTTTTGAAGGAATCCCACTTCCTGGCAGGAAACAAGAAACATTGTAGGTAAACTGGTAAGGAGGAAAGTTCCAAGCAGTGGGTAGTAGTAGGAAAAATATCCCTCTGAGGGAAACAGAAGACCTCTGCAAAGAAATTAAGCCCCCTAGAACTTAATGTTTTTTTTCATGCTGTTTGGGAATGGGCTGTGGGTATTCTTTCCAGTGTTTATGGGTGCCACCCAAAAGGATGCTGGTCTCCCTTCAGGGTCACAGAAGTCCCCTGCTTGTTGATGTGGCGAGCAGCTCTGCTGTGCTTGCCTCACTGAGACTTCTTCCAGAGGATGATGTACTTTCTCTGACATTATTTCTCACACCTAAGGTGCTGTGGTGAATGGAGGGGTGTAAGTAGAGCTCCTGCACAGGTGGGTTTAACCTTTCCTTTTTCTCACCTTTATACAGAATAGACATTTTAAATTTCTTAGGAAATTCTGTTACTTTAAGATCCTATTTCCTCACGGGATTTTTTTTTTTCTTCTTCCAGTCAGCTCTATAAAGCACCATGTTAGTGTGCTGGGTCATAGATAGTTCTTCCAAAATCCCTTAGTGTTGGCTGTACACTATCTCATTGAGAAGCAGCCACTTAGAGCAGAAATACTTTTATTTCTTCCTCCTGGCTTTTAAGTCTTTGTATGGAATACTTCATTTCATGACAAAGGTTAAAAATGAGGTGATCTAGTTACCTTCCTTTTAAGTCCTTTGATTTTCTTCATAATTTTATCAGTTTGCTATATTTTACACTGCTTGGAAGTCATGCATACTTCCTTTAGAGAGACTTGACTGCAGTATTTCAGTTTCTTCCCTAAACATGAAAAGAAAAAAAAAGCTCTTTTGCTATAGGTTATTTTAAATCTGAGGAGTAGGCAGGAATTGAATTTCCTGATTTGAAGTGACTCAGCTAGGTCTCCTTGTTTCATAATAGATTCTCTGCATCTAGCTCAGACCTTGGCTGGCACTCAGTAAAGCTATCAAATGTTTTCTCTATTAATTGTTATTCCTGCACAAGTCAGTTTTTAAGCTGTTCCTCAAGGATGCTGGAACAATTACCTAATAAGCAACTGTTAGCTCCAAAAGCACCTACCCCTCTATCATAAGGCTTCTGTAGCTGTCACTTGAAGCTTCTGTCATCTCAAGTTGCAACAATTGCATCCCTGGCTAACAGGAACTTGGCAGTAATAAGTGACTACTTTAGCTTGTTAATATCGTTTGCTTTCATATTTGTGCGTGCACACAGACACGCGCATCCAACCTTCTTACCATAACTACAGTCTAATATAAAGAGCTACTTTATTTCTATATGAAACCTAAATGTTTATAGTGTTCTGTATTAAGCAAATTAATTTAAAGTGTTTCTTTTAAGCCTGAAACTTTTCTTTGTAGGTTTCCTGAGACTGTGTATTTCACATTGAAGCAGATTTTGTTCCCAACTTGAGAGAAATATTTCAATTTTTCACTAGGAGAAGGTTCATATTTATTAAAAAGTTATGTGTGCCATGTATGATTGCACAGGTTGAAGTAATAATGTGTAAGAATCTAATTAGTACTATCCAGGCAACTTAAAACCTTGAGCTTGCTTGATTAGAATTAGCTACTGCATATGTGAAAGGAGAAACTTAATTCAGATTTCTGTTCATCAAAAATATCATTCTGCCAAAATTTTGTATTTAAAAAAAAAGACATGCAAGTCTTCTGTTTGTGTGTGTATATACATAAATATATTTACATATGTAGAGATATATACTGTGGCACAAAGCCTCAAAAAAGTCAGTCTCAGCTTTTGTTGACAAGTTCACATTTTTTTTTTTATTCCCACAGCATCATTACAGTAAGTCTCTAACTGCCAGTAAATGTTGTGTGGTTTCCTGACTCTGCCATCTCTTCCCCATCTGCCACTGGACATTCCTTAGTCCAAAGAAGAGGAGGAGAGGAGCAGTGGGGGGGAGCTCTGACTGAAATTGCTTGTGTTGTTCTGCACATGTCGATGGGGCATGGCAGGTCAGCTGAAAGGACAAAGAGTTGGTTGCCTGTCTGTATGTATTGCTCAGTATCTGTACCTGTGCTCTTCAGGAAACTGGTTTTGTGAGAAGCTGCCTGGCAGCCAGTGTCACTGGCAGCCCTCCCCTCTTATGGTCCACTGCACTGGTCCATCTGTATGGCAGGTGAAAGGGGAACAGACTCTCTGGGATGGAGTGGTGGTTGGCACTTGACTGACCACTTCTGAATCAATCTCAGGGTTTTTTTCTGTTTTTCCTGGAATAATTGGATTTTAAGAAGAAAACTATTCTGTTGAAGTAGTTTTACAGAGAATTAGGGAAAGGCTATTTTATTTGCTGAACACTAGCTTTGTCTTGATTTCTGTGTCACAAGCTATCAAGGAGCCAGATAAAGTATTAACACTTGATCTGAAATGCTGCCAGCCACAAAAATGTCACCATAGATTTATCAGGGCTGAGACCAGATTTGGAGGCTGTCTGCCCATCTTTGTAAGTCCTGAGAAGTCCAGCTGACACAAGTCAATATGTTGCAGCAATGTTATAGACCAGGGATGTCTGGTCTTTCTGTCCAGCCCAGTCAGCATGGTGAACATATTCTCCTTGAGAAGGACACAGGGAGTAGACTGCAATTTCTACAAGTGTTAGAACATATTTTAGGCAGGCACATCTATTTGTGTGACAACTAGTAGGGACAAAACCTCATATGTAACCAGTTGTCAAAAAAGTGGAAATAGGTCACATGATGGAGACATGTACAAGCTGCTGCCCCATTATGCAATGGGAAATCATCAGGGAATGGCCAAATGTTGAATTTCATGTTGTGTTGGACTGTATGTTTAGTTCAGCAGTTGAAGATAAGCCCTCCTTGATAAATTAATAGATTCTCTTTGAAAGTGGATCAGAGAGGGGTGTGTTCAGCTGTGCGCCGAAGTGCAGTAATATAAATGTTAGGCTAAATTCCAAAATCTGAGCATATGTAGCAACAAAGGGGAAATAAGAGTATATAAAGTGCACAAGCATGCCTTATTTTGAAAATAATTCATAGTAATCTGAATGTTATTTAGAATGCTATCTGTGGGCATTTAACACTTATTTTGTGAAGAAACTGTGCAATGTTCCTATCCTTAAAAGTTGAAAGGGACTTATTAAACACTTGGCGATGTTTGAAATAATAGTCCTGAGGTTTAACTCTGCATATGCTTTTGAGGGAGGCAAGAACAAGCTGGTTATGAATCCAAAAGGAGTTGGGACGAAGTGTGGGCTTCAGTAAGCATCAGTTCCTGTCTATCGTCTCTGTAGCTGTAGGACTGCAAGGGAGAAGAAAACCTAGGCTACCAGGATGGCAGAAGTTAGACGTTGAATTCCTGTAATTCCTGCATTCAAGGGCAAAACAGAGGCTACAATAAGTTGTTTCTCATTTAGTCCTTCACCTTCTATCTTTATTCATGTCAGTAGAGACAGGATCACTTTGACAGCTGTAAAGGAGTGAGTAGGACATTTCAGACAGTTGCCTGCCATAGTCATGATAAATGAAGAGCCCCATCCGTGTGCACAGTGAACTGCAGAACCTGGAGCATGTGCCAAGTTCCAGCACAGTGTGTACAAGATATCTGACCTTGTGCTGCTGGAGACAGGGTCCTGTATCTGGCATCAAAGATGTTTGGTGTTTCTTACACTTTTTAAGAATTTTTTTTAATAGGAAAGGTGTTGTCATTTAGAAGATTCCTGTGTTCTTCTTTTTAACTTATGTGTTTCTTTCTACTTTTTCTACCATATTTACACTGTCATTGGGAGTGAACATTCAGAGATCATCCTCTGATGGTGTAATATAATCATGGGCAGACCCAGGCAGCAGCTATTGACAAAGAGGAGATAATGTCCCTTTGAATGTCCCCAATTAGTATAATTCTCTTTTTTAGCTGTTCATTCATTAGCAGAGAGGTAAACAGTGCAGACAGAAGGTTGTGAAGCAGGGTGTTTATTCACTTGTTTTCTAGCCTTTTCTCTGGATTAATGAAATGACTCATAGACAGTAATAACATGCTTGGAAGGAAGATTAAAAAAAAAAAAGGCAATAACTGGAGGTGGGACATGTGAGGCCAAATCTTTGTCAGGACACCCACATCTCACCATACCTACATATGTAAATGTTTAAAAAAAAAAAAGTTATGTAGATTTGTTAAATGTAAAGAATGGATCCGTTTTAAAGGTAGCAAAAGCTTCTAGGGCAAAAGAATCAAATGGGCATCTAATAAATGCAGGTTGTTTTAGAGATATGTGAAAGAAAAGGTGAGACTGTAAGACTGTGCAATTGCTTGTAAATGTTTCTGTGCAAATATTTTTAAGTATTTTCCTACTTTTTGTGCCTCTTTGACAAGGTGACAAATGGTGTCCTTTACATAGGTGTGTAATACCTGTTAGATCGCTGCCTCCCTGTGAAGCCAAACGTACTTTCCGTGCTTTTTCTAAAATGCCTATCTCATAATCATGCTGAAACCCTTACAAGTCTTATGGAACGGTGAAAGTAGAACAGTGAGACTACTCTGATGTCAAGGATACTCAAGGACTTGGTGGCTGTTGAGAATCTGGAACTGAAAGACTTGGAAAGGTTACATGAATTTTGGGCAGAGAAGGAAACAACACAAAACTAGACATAACAGATGCACTTTCAACTCTGGATCATCTCAGTTGTCTCTACTATAACCTCTCAAGGAACACTTAGATCCATCTTTGTGGAGATGATATATCTGGTTTTGAAGTGTTTACTAATAAAAATCTGCAGAGCTTCCATGTTAAAATCTACATGAGTGATGAAGCACAGATGTGTTTTACTTAACAGCAGGATTTTTCGGCAATGTTTGACAAACTGAAAGCAGGACGAGACAGGAATAACAATTGTGGAAATCCTGAGAATAATAATTATGCTACCAGGCAACTCTGCTGTTGAAAAAAATAAACTGAGATGGACCTCTGGGATACTTTTACCCATAGAAAATACTGCCTAGCATTTGTTCTAGATTCTGAATTGATAATAATTTTGAACTGTGTTATCTAAGGGAAACGATATGTATAATACTGTCATAAAGACATCTTTGAATATGTCTTTTTCTACATGGGTGAATGCATCCCATAGAAACCTAAACCCCTCGGCCAGTTCTTAGTCTGAAAATGGTTTATTTTATAAAACATGGTGTATAGTGAAGATATTCTGCTATATATTGCTATTTGATTTAAAATTGTCTGTTGGTAGTTTCTGTGTCACTTGATTTTGAGAGGGGCCATTATTTCTAGGGTAGGTATTTAAGCCACAGAAGGCAAAAAATGGAATGAAATTGGAGAAGGAAGAGGAACTTGTCAAAGCCTGTAGAGAAGAAGTGAGGATAATTAATCAGACAAATGGAGATAAAAGAGCAGGTGTGCAGAGGGAATAGTCAGATGGAACAAAAGGCAGTGGAATGAAAATTAATGTCAGAAGGGGTGAGTATTTATTTTATAAATTATAAACTGTAGCAGCAAAAGTTTTCCCTGTCAACCAGAATTTTTGTTTTTTAAAAAATAGCCTTACAAACATTAAAGCAGTAGCTTTTTTAATTACAAATTGTTTAACAGAAATAGATTCAATGCTGACTGTTTAAACGGTGGGATATGAAGCCCACTCACAAGCCTACGAATTACAGCAAATGACTAAGCTATTCTATGTGGAAAAAGTAGTTTCTGTACTATGGGTAAAGGAAATATATGAGAGATGCTAAACTGGGAAGGGAAAGGGAAATGTAGGGCAAGGGCAAAACCAGTTTTCCCTTGGCAGGTTTGTAAACCAAACATTGCCGTATTTAGGTCAGTGCAGGAGGTAAAAAACACAGTTTATAAACTAAAGTCAAAGTGAGAAATTAAGGTTCATATCCAAGCAGACAGTCTGAGGTCAATCCTTCCATTTCTGTGCAGCAAAGTAGTGTCACCTACTTCTCTGGGGAGCAGAAGTGTGGCTGACAACCCCAAAGACCATTGGAAATGGAAATTCATTCACTGCTTTTGCAAAGAGAAGCTGCTGGTATCACTTACTCTTTTGAGATAGGAGGGGAATGCTCTCTGAGTCCATGTTTACTTTGCAGTTCCTACAGAGAGCTGCTAGAGAGCCAGTTGCTGCATTAAGGCCTTCAGGTCCTTTTTGAACTTTTTCTTTTCTCAGGGCAGTACTAAAGTGTTTTCCTCAATGCGCCGTTTTGTTGTTCCCTGGAGGTATGAGCACATAGAAAAGGGTTTCAGAGCAGATCAAAAGGGTTGGCTTTCTTAAGTAACTGAAAGAAAAAATATTAGAGGAATAATTTAAAGTGAATAAAAAGAAATAGCAAGGAAGGAAACTTGAGGGATTCAGACACCATGATCCCGCAGATTTGCAAATGGGATCATCTCTGACGTTAACACACCTGAGCTGAGCCTCTGTGGTTAGGTTGCCAAGACTGATGTGAATAACCACTTCTCTTCTTGCAGCTGGTCCTTCTTCTGACCAAACTGACAAGGGAATGCCAACTGTAATGATGTAACAACAGCACAGATGAAGAAATCAGTTTTTGAGAAAGGAATAAGGTTATTTAGTAAAAACTGAAATACCTTTTGAGTCTACCCAGAGCATTAGAGTATGTGGAGATGTGTGGATTGGGCTCTCTCGGGACAGTGGGGTACAGGTAAGTGAACCCAAAGTACTGATTCAGATTAAAGTATTTGACTGACTAGTTCATAAGAGTTTTCCGATAATCATAAATTAGCTTTTTGCATGAGGAATCAAAGACTGTATTCTAGGTATGCAGGAAATTTTCTGGTTTAGTCGCAGAAGAAGCAACCTACCAGAGTTGTTGCAGAATTCTCAGTCTTTATTTCTTCCATTAAGGGGCATTTTTTAAAAATTTTATTTTCTTTTTTCCTTAAGTTTAGAGGAAATATTAGAAGAGACTGGTCTGGACTGAAAGCTGAAGAAATTACTCTGTATGCAAGCTTTGCAAGGCAGGCTGTCTTCACTCTTTCCTCTGTCCCTTGTCCCTGTGGATTTAACCAAGATGCAGGTTTAGGACCAAACAGTGGGGTCACAGCTCTGTACTATGTTTGCAACAGTCTGCTTTCCCTTAGAAGTTCAGTGATAGTTCTACATGGAGACAGCAAAAGGCAAAATCACATTTCTTGGTGTTAAAATAGACTGTCCAACACAATTTTTCTAAGGTTATTACTGTTCTTGAACTCTTTATGCAGCAGCTTCTCTGCAAATAGTTGAATTTTGTACTCTTCATTAGCTAGTATTAGAACCATACACAATACATTGGAAACAAACCAACCTTCTTCCAGGCTTTGCATTTCTTTTGTGGTACATACTCGCTTTAACCTCTGCCATGTCTAATCATGAACTTAAAACTATGTTTATGAACTTTACAAGATTAGGAAACTTTTTAATGGTGTTTATTCCTGGAGTTTTAAAAATAATTAGCCTGTCTATGCTGTGCTGACAGATACACATTCCTCTGAAGGGCTTCATCAGTTCACTGTAATGTTGAAAATCTGGGAACATTTTTCCTGTATTAAAAAGAAAAAAATAATTATTTAGCCCATGTGAATTTAGTACTTGGGAAAGACTTTACAGCTTTGGTGGGATATTCTTTGCTTAGCTATAAGCCAGAGCTACTGTAAACAGCTTCTTTCTGTCTGCATCAGCCCTACATGAGATTTTCACAATACCCAATAAACTCATTTCTGGTGTAAAACGCATCTGACCTCCGCATCCAACCTGGGCATCTGTAGTTGTGGCATCAGGCAGTACAGGATTTGCATCATGAACTCTCTTCAGTGACATATAAAACTACCTTGTAGTGGTGTGACAGCTGTAGGAGTAGTAGGTTTGGGTTGCTTTCAATTTGCACTGCAGGGAATGCACTTGTATTCTAAGTAACTTTTTCCCTTATACATAGACAAGCCGATACATGGAGTTGCAACCCAGTTCCATTAAAAAAGTAAGTAGCTTTTAGATTAGCAGGCTTATGTTGACTTTTATTTTCAGTACATAGTTATTTGGTATGTTGTTTAAAAATCTGTCTGGATAATTATTTATACTTTATTTATGCGCATGCCCC
>JANHFX010020416.1:62238-80805 GCA_027560015.1 Chloroceryle amazona | reverse complement strand
ATCCAGTTCCAACCCCCCTGCCAATGTCAGGGACACTTCCCACTAGAGCAGGTTGCTCAGAGCCCCATCCAGCCTGGGCTTAAAAACCTCCAGGGATGGGGCTTCCACCATCTCTCTGGGCAACCTGTTCCAGTGTCTCACCACCCTCACGGGGAAGAAACTCTTCCTAAATTCTTCCCTCTTGCAACTATAGAGGTTTGAAATAGGGAAATTCTATTTTTTTGATAGCTTACCTTCCTGAAACTATAAACTTAACCCTAATCTTGCTGCTTTGTATCAGCAGTGACACTCTAATTTTTTAAAAATTGCAATAAGAAATCAATCCAGCCACTGTTACCGTTCTGTGCTAAGACTTGGAACAGAAAAATGATGTAATTAATTTCAAATGACATCTGTTTAACTCATAATGTAAAAAATACCTTGGTAAATTGAGTCAAGCAATCCATCTGTCTTGCTAATTATGTGTGGCCACTTGCTAACATTTAAGACTTCAGTTTTTATACTTTGAGCATACATTCTCCAGATGTAGTATATAATATTTGAAAGGAAAATTAAGAGAAGTGTGCAAGTGTCTTCTACCGCTGATTTCCTGGAAAGGGAAAGATATATAGGCATGGTCTCTGGTTCTGAAAATAGAATACTGGATTTCTGGGTAGGAAATGGGAATATTGAAGAGATGATGGATGTTTTGGAAGATGTTAGTGTTTATGTTTGGAGCCACTAGCAATGGCAGAGACTTTCTGGTCTTTTCAAAATGTTCTGTTTGCTTTCAGAACACACCTTTTCTTTCTCTTCTCCAAAAGTACTAATCTTAAGAGCTTCCCTTCCCTACGGTGATGAAAATTCTTACCTTTTCCTGCTAATACGGACAAATATTAAAAAGTAGAAAGAGGTTGCCTTCCCTGAGAAGATAAGCAGCATCTGAGTGGATGAAAGATGGTGATCTAGAGTAGTTATGATTCTACAGTGAGATATAAAGAGGAGGTAGGAGCCACTGTAGGGCTCCGATTTCTGCTAGTGGGGGAACATGAAAGATCATGGTTGCCTCTCTCCATTGTATTCCAGTGTCCTAATGAACCAAGAATAACTTTGCTGATGCCAGCGTGGATTTCCTTATCCTGTTTCTACTAGTTGTTTTTCTTTTGTATCTGGTGTGAGGGGAATGGTTTGTAAGACCCACCGTACTTGTGAAAACACCAAGCAGATTCCAGTGCTTCTCTGCATGTGCCAGTAAACCATGATGGTGCAGTTGTTTGGTATATAGTCTTTCTGTTAGAATGTTCAGTTGCAGCATTTCTTTGAACTCTTCAGTCTTCTTTCTAGCTGTCCATTATCACTGCTACTTATTTGCTAGATGTTGCCTTTATTTGTAGCTGCCATTAATTTGTGTAGGTGATAAATCTGCAGTTTTGTGTGTGTGCATTAGAAATCATCCCGAGTCCAAATCTGCCAACGTGGTGTTTCTGATGAATTCTGAACTTTGCTGGCCAAAGGGCACATACTTGCCATGCAGGCATGAATCCGTGGGTGATGACTTAATCTCTGCAAATATTTTCTCTTATAGTGAGCTGAGGAACCAGGGAGATAACATTTTAAAAGCATGTAAGTCGTGACTAGAATCCTCTCATCCTGAAAAGATGCTGCTGCTGGTCTGCTGTGTCCAAATGTGAAGTGCATACAGGGCTTCAGTCTAGAGGTAGCTGGAGAGGGGCCAGTGCTGTAACCAGGCAGGACACTTTCTTTGTCATGTTTAATCAAACGTGCTTCCTTCTTACAGGTTGCTGGTGCAAGGATGTTTCCCACCTATCCAGAGGGCCACGGTAGCTCGGATATCCCAGGTTTCATTTTTCAAACCTTACCCGATGGCTCCCCTTTTCATGTGGTAATCACTTCGAGATGGCATCACAAAAAAAATAAACTTGAAGCTGTGCTTTTTTAATGGGGAAACTTCTGATATTTTAAAAATGAAACATGATCCAGATCTTCTTGGGTGCAGCTTGAGCTCAGGTTTGAATCGTGAAGCCTCTGGTGTGTGCCTAGGAGGGTGCTTCTGCTCAATTTATCTTGGATAGTTGAAAAGACTGAACAATCAGTTCCTGTGTTTTCCGTGTGTAGTCTGGTGGCGAGTCAGCAGCGCTTTTTTCTGGTGCCGTGCTGGGTAGCACAGGGACTTTGCTTAAGCACAGTGGAGGTATTAGCAGCTCTCTCTGTTTACACTCTTCTTCCTCCTGATAGTCCACCTGAAGGTAGAAACTTTATTATAGGACTCTTGTTATATATACTTGTGTGTGTGTGTATATATTTGTTAGTAAAGGATACTTGTTTACAGTACAGGACACTGAGAGAGGCAACTCTTGTTAGGTGGCTGGAGAGGGTTTTTGAGGGGTTTTCTTTGTTTTCCCAAATGTTAATTTATATTTGTGCATTGAGTCCCTTCACTATGATAATTTGTCTAGGGAATGGAGAAAAGCATACTTCATGAAACTGAAAAATGAGTATGACCAACTTGCAAACTCATAGCTTTCAGGATGTGTTACTGGATACATGCAGAGAACGTGCAAAAAAAAGATGAGTGCTCTCTGGATTCAGTCTTGTGGGTTTATCCTGTTGTCCTCATACTGAGGATAGTAGGATGTAGGTTATCTGACTTAGCCCTTGATTAAAAAATGTCTGAACCTATCTGGAATTCTGTAAAGACTAAAATATTTTCTCAGGTTTTGCTTTCAGGGATCTCTACAGTAGCTTGGATTCCTTTTTCCTAATTTTTTTTCCCCAATTATCTCCATTCTGTGAATTTTAATTTTTTTTCTTTTAAAGTACTGATTTACTAAATATTTCTGGAAGGTGCTTTGCATTTTAAGTACAACAGAATCAGCATAAGCATCAGTAATTATTAAGCAAATTTAGCCCTTCAAATGAGAAGTTGTGGGATTTGTTTTCCCAGCAGGATTAAGTGTAGCAGGGGAAGGGAAAGCAGTGATTTAGAGCTACATGCTATCAGCTTTTTTAGTCCAAGAATTTTAAGTTTTCTCTGAAATTTTCCACTGATGATACTTTATGAAAGAAATTAGATGGGTTTTAATTTGTATGAAAGCATATAACCTTTTGGGATCTGTTACATTATGGATTCTGAAATGCAAACTACTTTCTAATGGATCAAAACTAATATTCACACTTGTTACTGACAAATCTTCTCATGTACTCAAAATGTCAATTTTTGGAAGATACTACCCAAACAAAGATAAGATAATAGCATTTCCCTTGAGTAGCTTGTGGTTTACAGCATAGTTGGAAAAGGCAGAAGTGTTGAGTCGAGCTCTGATCGTCTATTTGCTTTTATATACTTCAGTTTACAAAACTAAACTTCCTTCTTTTGATTTCTTTTTTTTCAAACAGATATTACTAACATTTAAATCCTACAGCAAAGATAGACAAGATGGTTGTGAAAAAATTGTAATTGAGTGTAACCTGGTTGGTTGTAATTTAAATATCTTGACTAGTCTTGATTTTTCTTATGCAAATACAGAACAAAAATTATGTTGTAGCAACAGGAGATGATGCAGCACTATGTGAGAATAAATAAATAAGATAAATACTTTGTAGTAAAGAGTTGCAGTATCCAAGATTGCTGTAAATCATGACAGGGTAGATTTTAATCCTGTGCTTCTAAACAGTGATCCATCTCTGTAGCCATTTCTGAAGCACTTTTTCCTATTGCATACTTGTTGAATTTGGTCTTCATTGAAAAGTGTTTCTAACATTTGGTGTTCATGGGTATAGGAGCATGCTAATTCATCTCCGCTTGGGTCTTCTGGATTTTTTTGAAGGAAGCCTTTTCTTACTGTATAGGAATTGCATGGTTTTGATTAAAATTTAATCAGTGCTTAATTGTATGCCAGTGTTTGATACTGTGAAAACAGTGTGACTTCTTTATTTTTAAACCTACTGCCATTCTCCTCATGGTGTTTGTGGGGAGGGAATGGAAATGAGGGAAACAAAATGAAACACTTGATCCTGATGGTAGCTGCTCTTAGCGACACCGTTTTCTCGAGGATCATCTTTAGTATCTTCAGAATCTGTTCAAGGAGGAAAACGTAGAGCAGGCTGGTCCACTGGAGGTTTCAAGTGGAGGTGTTGGAGCCTGCTGTAAAGCCTACACAACAAAGCCTGTTTCGAGGCTGCCTATGGAGGCATAGTTTTTACTGCCTGTTCTGCTGCTGATAGGGGAACTGTAAAATGTGGATGTTTGTGTGGTTAAATGAAGAGGTTGTAAAGTGTTATGCAGTTTACCTGCTACTCCAGACCACCTGGCATGCTTATTTAAGGCACATCTGTGCTGGCACATGTAGCTGAACCTGAACGTTAAAGCTGTCCTCACTTGTCTTTCATGCCTGACAAGTGGTGTTGATGAGGGGGCAGCATCCTCATCTGCTCCTCTGCTCCAAAAGATGTAGGTGCGAGCGAGTTGAATGACAGCTCTGTAATAAGCAGGTGACTTTTCAAGCAGGACAGGTGTTGACTCTTTTATTGGTTCAATTGCTCTGCTCGGGTGGCAGGCCACCCTTTCTTCCCTCAACATCTCTGACCTGTGCTGTCCAATATGCTGTTGTAGTTCTCCGGTCTCGTAGCCTTGTTTTATTTTGCCTCCTGTCCCTGTCGTAGCTGACGAGGGCGTTGTATTTGCATTTGGAGTAGCATGCTGAACATTGAATGCGTTTGCTGAATTGGGGGCCTGCGTCCCTTGCTCAGACTCCAGGGAGGTTTGCTGCACTCCACTAAGCTCAGTGTGCATTGTCACGTAACGCTCATGCTACTGCTTCCTGGTAAGAGTGTTATTTCAGTCTTTTGTAGCTACATACTCAGTGCAGTAAGTTTCAAACCTTTCCCAAAATTGATGCAGCTGATAGCATTTGACTGACTGTATTGCAGGCATTTTTTTTTTCCTCTTTATAGTTGATCTTTGGGTGAATATTTGGCTTACAAAAATTCCTCCATTACTGAGATCTATCTAGCTGTCACTGGTACCTCCAGCTTCCAGTTACTCTTTGTATGCTCACTACAGTTGCTTGCTTGGTAACCCAGACCTATTGGCTTAAAAGGTCGTATCTAAGGCATTTTGAAGTCATTAGCCTCTCTGACTTGCTAGAGTCGCAGCAGTTGCAGTTGCTGTCTTCCAAAATAATAAACTGTAGAAGGCCCTTCTAACATGTTGATACCCTTACTGTGTAGGAAAAATTCCTCTCTGTACTCTAAAATTGGTTTAGTTTCCAAACAGGGTCTGTTATCGAGGAATTATGTAAAAGAAGAAGCTGGAAGAAGCAGCCCCTAGGTATATCTATGTTGAAGCAAGCAAACTCCTTGAGCACTGTGTGCCATGCAGGGCTACCTCACTGCTCTTCAGTGGGGTAGAAGCTGAGGACACTACCTCCCCTTGCCCTGCCCTGACTGTGAGAGAAGGAAAATGCAGCTTGCGTGTCCTGCAGAGGAGTGTGTGTCATTATTACTTCTGGGTGAGGATTTGCCTTTATTTTTTTTTTTTTTCTTCCTTTTATTTTCTTTTTAGCCTTTTTTTCCTTTCCCTGTGCTCTAGGCTCTCAGGTAGAGTGAGCATCTTTATGCATGACCACCCTGGGACATGGAGAAAAGTGGCTTTTTGTTGTATTCAGTTACATGTGTTAATTTTGTCATTAGGAAGCTTAAGAAACATTTCCTGTGTTAATCCCTGTGCGTATCAGGGTGTGCTCATGCACTCCGTGGCAGTGCCTGTGCCAGCAGAGGAGGTTACCAGCCTGTTGATGCCATCATCTCAGTCGAAGTTTACCTCTGGTGAGTGATGAAAAGTTCCTGTGGGTGGTGCAGCTGTAACTAGAAGAGGCATGCAGTTTACCATGGGGATTTCTGCAACAAATTATTTTTGTAAATAGTTCATAGGTAATAGACTTCTGTAATCACTTGGTACAGCAGAGCACTTAAGGACACACTCAATTGCCTTGTTTAAATGAAGGTGCAGGTGCGGTTTCTTTTTTATATTGATGTGTTTGTCTTCTGAAAAAGTACAGTAACATTCAAATATATTCAATTCAGAATACCACCCCCCTCTTCTGAGGTCCTGTCACTTACAAAAGTTGTCTGGTTAAGCTGTTACCTTTGTGAAAACTCGTATGTTTCTGGGAAGATTCCGTGGAGCTGCACAAAGAGTATTTGTTCCAACTTGTCCGGTTTTAGAGAGGGGGACTCAGTCACTTTGTACAGATTCAACATTCCCTCTGCCTGCAGCACTTGGGTGCTAGTAGTGTTCACAAAGGTTTGATCACCTTCATGTGTCTGCAGATGTCCTGAAGAGGGCTTAGACTTGAAGTTTCTAGGTAACAGGGACTTGTATCTCTCTTTCCCGAGTTGAGCCTTGGACTCTCTGCCAGCAGAATAAATATGTATGTATTCAATATAGAATAATTGGATTTCCTGCTCTACAGCACGAAGTGTTTTATTATTCCACGGTGTGTTTTATTATTCCATATTCTTGCTTCTTTAAATGAAGACGAGTCTGAGGGGAACTTGCTAAGGAGACAAAGTTTTAGATTAAATTCTTCAGCTTAGGTATGTGTTCACTGTGGCCATTTCAAATAACAATCGCTGTAAACAGAAAGACAGAAGAAGCTTGGATATGAGCCTTCTTCCCTATAAAAGTGCATGGAGTTTTTTCCATTGTGACAACACAACAGATTTTGAATTTCTCTCATGTAATTTAATGAAACCTTCGCGGGACATTTTTTCCTGTTGTTTTTTTCTGAAGGGAGGGATACTTAGAGGCCAAATATTGAAGCAAGCTACAAAAAGCAAGAAAAGGAGAATTGATTTTTTAGGGCGTAGTTGGGGAGTAGGCAGCTCCTTTCAAGGCTGGAAGATTACTTGAGCATTATGCCAGGTTTCATACCAAGTAACCTAAACCACTTTTTCTAGAGGTGCGTGATTTGAAAAAATTAAATCTCCTAATGCCACTTGAATTTCCAAGGAGATGTGTTGAGTACTGACTCCCATGTAGTCCAAGTTGGGATGATGGTATTGATACATCTCTCGTAATACTTGCAAAACATGTCACATCTGCTGCTTTGTAAGTTGTAGGAAAAGGGGGAATGTGGACTAGAAATAACAGCCTTCTAAGTTGTCCTAATTAGGTAATATTAGCATTTAATGTGGAGAACAACATATGAGGAGATACTGTGTAACTGACTGCTTCAGTTGGTTGCTGATGTAGCTCCTGAGTGGTAACAGGGGTTGCTTTTTGAGAAGGGCATTCCAACTGCTTTGTTCTCTTCTTTGTTGGAAAGATAAGTTTGATCCTTGTCAGTATTCTAGGGCTGTAGAAATTGGAAGGGTATTTGGAAGAGATAGAGATTCAGTTGTAATGGGTGAGTTTAGATAAGGCAGATAGTATGGGAAGAGGGGAAAGAAGCCTTTGGACTTCGATGTGTTACTCTTCTGCTTGGAATCACAAAGGACTAGACTAAATTCAGCCTTTATTTTTTTTACCCTGAGCTATAAACACAACCCTTTGGTGGTGTGATTGTGGTTATGTTTGTGTTGAGGTGCTCTCTTCCTTGTGCGCCTTGTTCTGCTGCTGCAGAGCACTAAACTAGAACTGTGTTCAACGCCTTTGTCCTTATTTAAAAGTCTCTGCAGGGAACTGTGGCTGTAACTGTACCATTGCCACTGAAACAGATCAGTTCTTGGACTGTTTATGGACAGCTGTAGATACATGGGTGTTCTTGATGACTTGTCCTGAAAAGCCAGTTGGAACTGTAATGAATGCTTGGTACAGGTGAGGCTTCAGCTGCTAGAAAAAGGCTCGGGTTAGGCATATGATGTGTGCTCTTGTCACCCGCGGTTCCAGGCATTTCCCCAGCTGCTCCTGCGGAGGGAATACCCAGCTGGAAGATACAGTGAGGTAGTGACAAAACTGGATATGTTAAGAGGCTAATCTTGAGGAATTCTTGCTTGCCCTGTTACCTGGTAGATTGCTAGTCTTCTGAAGGACAGTGTCTGCACTTTTAAATACCTAGAGTTGCTTTTTCCTTTGTTCTTATGCGTAAGTGGTGGGTTGTGTTTTGTTTTGTGTGTTGTTTTGTTTGTTTGTTTCTTTTCCTTGGGGGGATGTGTTGCTTTGTTTTCTTGTGTTTGTTTGTTTTTAATGGCGTGGCCTCTTTACAAACAAAATTAGGTGCTTACTTTGATTTAATGCTTACTACTGGAAGATAGTAATGAGAGATATTTTTTTGTAACTTTGAATACTTACTTTGATTTAATTCCAAAATTTAAATTAAATTCATGTAGAGTTAATAATTCTATTTTTTAAATTTTATTTTGCCATTCATATTAACTGACTGTACAATTATTTGATGAACTAATATGCCACAAAGCTCTGTGTATATCTGTGCAAACTAAATGAAGTTCAAACTTCTTGTCACCACTGCAAGTTTAGGAAAGCAACCGTTGTGGATTGAAAATGCATTTGTAGGGATCTAGGATATAACATCTTCATCCCAGAACAGTTTCTTGCTTTTGACTGCCTACTGTGTGGTTATTTTCTGATCATAATTCCTTTCACTTAAATCTCCTAGTGTCAGTTGCAAATGGCAGATGCTGTCATCCTCCAGAAATCTTAGTCAGATTACTTGCAAAGCTTCGGGAATACAGTTTGGTGTATAGAATTGCCTCCAGATATGGAAATAAATTTGCGAAGTGAGCTATCCCTGGATGGAGCGCTGTGTAACAAAATGGACAACCAACAGGTTCTCCTTCAAACGTTAAAAACTGGTTAGCGTGCTAGGAAAAAGAGAATATATCATCATGATATATAACCCCAGATAATATATTATTATTATATTCTGAAATATTAATATCATCTGGGGTTAAAAGAAGTTAGCAAGGAGACCTCAAGGTGTTCATTTCTGTCAAAGCTGAATGAGAGAGAGGGATATTCCAAGAGCTGTCTGTTCCCAGCCCAAATAATGATGTGTGACTTGGTGCATTGTCTATCTGTTTTTCCTCCAGAATAAAAGTGGATATATAATATTTCCATATTTTTAAGAGTTGTCACTCAACTCCATAAAAATGTTGTACTCCAGCATTAAAGGGAGTTGGGTTTAACTTTCTGGTGATTTGTCGTATTTCCCAATTCACCTTTTTTCCCCAGTTGTGGTAATACCACCTTTCAGTCCTGGCCTACGAGGAGTTCAAATTGTGTCTCTCCTTCTTCCATGTCAGTGTCGGGAGCTGCCCAGTTAGCTCTCCACACACCGTGCATTTACAGCCCAGAAGAGCTCTAGTAATCAGTGTCAGGTTCAGCAGGTTTGAAGTGTTGAGTTCCTGTGGATAGAGAGTATTCATAGCAAGAGCAATGTACTTGGACAATTCCTTAACTTCGTACTTGTTGAGATGCCGTGACTTCTTATCTGCCATGTACATGACACTGAAACTCAGAAGATGAACCAGAAGGGCTGAGTAGTGGCCTTGAAAATGGCTTTTTCTAAAGGTCTGACAGATGAAACCTGATCATTGTCTAGATATAGGGCAGATGAGAACCTTTTCAGAAATAGACAAGTTGGAGTTACCACAATCTGTTCTGACAGGGTTGAGGATTAGGCAGCTGGGGCCAAATGTGACCAGGCGAGATAAAAGGGTAGGCAGAATTGGGATGGGTTTTGAGCACTGATGAAGAGAACAAGTGCAGTTTGTAGATGCTCCCTGGCTGAGGTAGGTGGGCAGGATGCTGATGCCCTCACTGCCATGCGTGTGCAAGAAGAGGAATCTGTAGCTGCTTCCACTTGGAGATGGCATCTCATTGATGGCAGAGGGGACAGAGAGCACTGTGGTGAAGATTGTATGGGTCTCTGAGGGCCTGCTGCTTTCTGGTGACTGCCATCAGTACACTCCCCTTCTGAAGAAGCTTGGGCCCTTCAGCAGTACCTGGAATATCCAGTGAATAAGCAGGATGACTCTGCTGGACTCTCTGCAGATAGAGTACTGGAGGAGCACATCATGGATTTAGGCCCTATATTACTTGATCTCCTTTCTTAGAGGGAAGAAGGGATTGGTGAATGTCCTCTACTGCATTTTAATAACCTGGGATTTAATTCAGAATTGAACCCTCTCTACCTTAAGGAACAAAATTAATGATACCCTTTTATGTATAGTTTAAGTGAGTATTCTAGTTAAAGAAGATAACTGCGAGCAAAACAGAGTTTGAAATTGCAGGAAGCTTCTTAAAGTAAAATGTAATTGTTTTCTTGCTCTCCCTCCCACTTAGTCTTCTCATACATAATCCAGTAAACAAAAGTAATGTTCCTGAAGACCACAAGTGAGGAAAAAAATATTGGATATGCTCAACTTTTTCCCAGTGGAGTGCAGATGGGTTTTTTCCAGAATAGCTTAACTGGCATTGTGAAAGCAGCTGTATTAAAATTATTTATAAAACAGTTTCTATCTTTGCTAATGTAGTCAGCTGTAATATACCACATCACGTTTGTAGGACAGAAGACAGCACTGCTGCATTGAAAATAGTACAAGGACCACCTGTTTGATCTACATGAGATGAAATATGTGATAACTTATTTCACCTACCTGCAGGTCAGGTTGACAAAGGCTTGAGTTTTAATGCAGCTTTCTCCTATCTGTACTAAATACTGAAGTTAAGGAATGTGGAGCCAGTTATATTTTTTTCTGCCTTCTGCATGTCAGCCTACAAAAATATGCATTTCCCTTGTTAGAAAGGTAGCAACGAAGGCAGTACGTGCAGCTTTGCAAAATGGCAGTTGTTCTTTTGCCAGAATCTGAGTAATACAAGTTTGCATGCTGATATTTTCACGGTAGCTAGGTTGTTGCTGTTAGCCTTAAAATAACTATTGAAGAGTCATCACCCATCTCGCTGCACTACCTAATGGAAATTCAGGGCTGTACGAGCAGGGCATGGTTTTATCCTGTTGCAGGTCTCCTCAGTTGAAATGGAGTGTTGGAGAGAGATGGCTTGTCAAGACAAAATCCACTCAAAAGAGTAGAGTTAAAAGCCACCCCAGTCAAAAAGCAAGAAGGCAAAGGTTAAAGCAGTTGCTCCCGGTTCGGAACCTGAATTGCTGCAGGACTTTTAGAATAGGTACTAGCAGCAGCGATTCTGATGGCAGTTTTGGTCCTGCTGCTTCAGCAGATGTATTTAAGCACTTCGGATGTTGTTTCACAGAGCGCAAGAGACTAATTTAGGCCTTTTATAAATGGTGAAGAAAGAAGTGAAAGATTGGAAGGTAGCAGGAGGCATTCTTTCTAGCTGACCTGGCATATGTGGATGTGGTTTGGGTTTTTTTTTGGGTTTGTTTTTTTTTTTTAAGTGGTCTTAAGTTTTTATACCTCTTTGTTCCCAATTACCAGTGGGTAGTAACTGTTATCCTGCTAATAAAACTTTATGGGTATTCGGTTCATAAAAATTGCTTCTGTCCCACCTCTTTAAGGCATTGTTAGAGCATCATGTCCATGTCAAAATAGCTTGTATTCTGTCAGCTGAAGCACTGACATCATGCGTAGTTTAGTCAAGCCATTCAAATTCACTTCTGTAAAGATTTTTCATCTTTTCTGTGCTTCTTTGTGTGAGAAGAGGATATGACACGACACAGTGCTCAGAATGCAGTAAACAAGAACAAGTAATGCTACAAAGCACGTGGACAGCAGCGTTTCTTAATGATCATGTGACAGTATAGAACAAACGAACTATCTCGTTTCACTGTCTCTTGCCTTTTCATCTTGTCTTTCTCCCTGTTGCTCTTCCACTCCTGTTGAAGGCACCAATATCTACTTTTTTTCATAATTCACACTGTAGGAAGAGGTACAACAGTAGTCCAGTGACTTCAATTTCTCTTAAAGATGGGTTGTAAATTCTCTTCGGTATCACTCCCAGTATCGCTTCTTGGCTAAGAAAAAGATACCGATAGTAATGAGTGTGGATGTTGCTAGAGAGGGCACACTTAGGAACGCATATTTAGAAATCAGTCTCTGGGTTTATTCCAGTATGAAGTGTTTTGAACAGATGTTGCTAAGAAAATAGGAATTTTACAGACAGTTACGTCTGGTATTGGTTTTAACAGCTGAAGATCAAACACTGTGTTTGACCTTAGGATGGACAACTAGGAATTTAAGTATATGAACTCAGGATTCCTTTCTTGATGCCTCCAGCCTCTGGCAGGTTACTTAACTTTTCTGAATGTACACTTAGACAGAAGCTGTCATATTAAGGCAGAATCAGCCTGAGTTTGTCAACTGTGCTGATTTTTACTACATGTTTCAGAGAGAGCACCCAGAGTCCTCCTCCATGTGTGCTCTGTCTTGACAAGAGTATAGAATTGAAAGGTGGCTTAAGCACTAAGATTTATCGTTTTCAAAGCCCCATTTTTACTATTATCTTAATATTTCATAAATAGGTTGTTGTCAAGTGTTTTCTTCATTGTAAAAGGAAAATAAACTTTGACACTCCCTGTTTCTCTGAAATTGTTATACACTGAGCCATTTGGGAAATAAATTTGTAGTTTTTTTAGCTACTCGATAATTTTAAAAGCCATTTAACATTCATTTAGTTTTCATAGTGTTCTAAAAAGAGGAAGATTTTAAGCTTCAGGGCACAGTATTAGGAAACTGTAGATGTGCACAGTAAGTAATAAAGCAAAGTTTAAGAGCAGATGGGGGAAGAAACAGCAAACTTGCATTGCTGTGACCTGCACTCCTGTTTTACCTTTACTGCTAAGTTTGTACCCTCGTTCTTGGAAGTTACTTATCCTGAAAGAAAATGACTGTGAAACATTTGAAATAAATATCACACAGATAGAAGGAAACAATGGAAGGTTTTGTGTGAGGTCAGAATTTAGCATCTGAATGTCACACAACTTGCAAGTCATGACTGTGTCTTACGGTTTCTGACAAACCTGGCTACACAGGCTGCCAGGAAAAGAACAGCCTCAGAGATAGAGCGTGGCAGATTCATGTGATCTTAAGCTTCTCAGGCAGTTCTGTTTGTTGTAAAGGCAATGGGAACATTGTAATCTGGGTCATTTCTAGTTTTAATCAAACCTTTTTTCTCCCCCACAGCAAGTGGGAGTCCTGCCAAAGTCAGTTTGGTTTGGTGCATGGAGATGTGGATAAACAAATGTCTGTCACGTTGCCCTGTCATCCGGTGTGTTGGACCTCCATCAGAAAAATCATTTGCTGACAAGAAGTTGAATCAGCTGGCAGTCAGTACGCTGGGAAGGGAGGGGGAAGGAAGAGCAGGGTTTAATTAACACTGAAAATTCACAGCAGGGGAGAACGGGGAGTTGTTTAATATCATCATCCTTAAAAGCAGAGGTGTAGCAGAAGACATTTGTGCAGGCAAAGTGCTCATTGGCGGCTCAGTCCTACAATGAACAAAGTGTTCCTAGTCAGGAAACATGATTAATTAAGGAGTCACTCATACTGCAGGTCTTGGTGTGATCCTTAAAGATGGGTGAGGTGCCGAGAGCTGTGCAGCTAAGACCAGAGCACTCCCCATCTTGTGGGATGAAACACCTCATGCTTCTTGAATTAAACCTTGGGTCTTCATACACTGAAACAGATTCAGTATACCACCTTCTTTGGTCCTGTGCTGAAGGTGTGTATCTGACAGAGTAATATTCCTAGGTAATCATTTGGTTACTGCAGCACATTTTGCAGGAGGAAATAGCTTTCTTTAGTTAAGTATAGGTGAAATTTTGTAAATATTTGAGAGTAAAATGAACTTTTTTTTATTTTCTGGGTGGTGGTGGGGAGACAATTAATGAACTGAAAGCATATGTGCAATCAGTTTTGGAAAGCTGAGTCCCTGTATGGTTATTTTGCCACTACAGTCCCCTTGGATACACTATGCTTTAGTCATGAGCAGAGCCTGGGTGTGCACACATTTATTGGTATGGAGGAGGGTGAGAAGGTCACATGCAGCCATGGCAATCCTGACATTCAGCTTATCTCCACGCAATGAAATTTGAACACAGTGTGCTTTTTCTTAGAAGTTGTTCAGTAATTTAGAGTTTAGCCCTAGAAGATATCTCATGTGAACCTTTGTGCTGCTTTCTTACAGAAGGCACCAATTTCTAGCTTGTTTTGAAGGCTTTACTTCAAGATTAGCTGGTTTATCTTTTTCAGCCTCTTCCTGAAGTACCGGTGATGGCCAGCGCCACACGGTGTTTCACAATTCAAATATTAGAAAGGCAGAAGTGACAAATGCTCTGGTTTAGTTTTGTACTAATAGTTTTATTCCATCAGTATAGATTTGTCATTGTTGAAGAGGATATTGCTGGTTAGACAGTTGGTGTCTTGTTAGGCTGTTCTGTGAAAGATAGAGGCAAACTAGAGTTTAGTTCTGCTGCTGTCCCTCGAGGAGGCTTCCACAGTTAAGCAACCAATTCCTTTCCTGAATGTCCAAGTTTGTGGCCTTCCTGTCATCCGACTTATACAGTAATAACTTAAGGAAATTTGACTTGCTCTAATTGTTAAAAATAGAAGGAAATGGGATTCTTAATATCCTCAAGTATCTACTCTAGCAGTCTCTAAATCCCTCTGCCAAAGCTGTTTAATACAGCCAGGAACTGATCCAAAGCTTATATCTGGATGGACAAAAAAGAAATGTCCCAAAAGCAACTCTAGCCTGTAAAAGACAGGATGCTTATGCTCTTTTTCCTCTTTGTATAAATGTGTATCTGTGAAAGACAAGTAATTTTTTTTCCTTTTTTTTTTTAATTAAGTATGAGTAGTATCTGCTGTGTTTCTCAGAATTCTGTCTTTGCAAGTTGTAAATTGAATTTAATGACTGTCAGCATTTGTTAGGAGTCAGTGAGTTGAAATCCCATGTAGCAAGTTTTTGTACTGGGGGACTTTGGCATGTGAGGTGACTACTAGTGGAAAAATATGAAAGATAAATATTTGGAGAAGTATTGTGAAAGGCATGTGAAGTACTTAAAATGTGGATGGAGAGTCAGAAACATTGAAGAACTTGAAATAAAGTAGAAAATTGCTTAGCAGATCGTGAAGGGGATGGCTTTCAACAACTTAAAAGACCATGATTGTATAGGTCATAAATAGACAGGGTGTTCTAGTGCCTCTGGTTGTAGAATGTAGCTTGTACCTTCTTCCTTGCCTTTTTGCCTGGATCTGAATTTCTGTTGAGGTGATTTTAAGCATTTTCATTTACATGAGGAGGGCATCCTATAGAGCGGCGAAAGGCTGTCTGGGAGCTTTTTCAGGTACCCCTGAAGTATTGCCAGTTTGATCAAGGAGAATACATCACGTCTGATGCTATTGTAGCTTGAATACATGGATCTGTAGTGGTTAGTACCTAAAGATGAGTTGTAGTATTGTTAGAGCTGTGTTGGAGTCCTCTGGTTATGAACTCTGGCTATTGTTTCTGACACTAATGCTGCTTCTGATGACAAAGGTGGCACGTGTTACATACAGATAATGGACTCATGCTGTGTAGTTCAAAGCCAAACACACCCCCAGGCAGCTTTGGAAGCCAGACAAATGCTACTAGATTTTGTTGTTCTTGTATTTTTTGTTTGTGTGTGGTTTTGTTTTGTTTTTTATGTAAAAATATATTTTTTTTTAGTATGTGGTGTTTGTTTTTTTTAAACAAAAAGAGAGAAGTGAGGAATTATGAATGGGTCAGATGATTCCTTCCCTCTTCACATTTGATGTTTTCTTGTGGTAGCTACTACACATATCAGAACTTCCATTTACAAATCTGAGCTACCATCTTAAGAACATTGCTGGGGAGAGTTAATGTGTCTCCATTGATGAATTTAGCTTCACCAATTTTTTTCTACTGCAGAGAGCAGAGTTTTAACTTCTTTTAACTCCTGGCTCTGGCTTTTAATGCGGGAAAAGAAGACAGAGAGGATCAGTGCTTCTTGAAGATAAATAAAACCAAGATCAGCTAAGTTTATGAGACCTGGGGGCTTTTTTTTCCTCTACTCTTGAAAACCAAGGTAAAGCAGCTAACAAACAGGACAAGCTTGTTTTGGTAGGGACCTCCATGTAATCTTTTGGCAATTTTGTCTTAAATTGCTGAGTCTAACGAAGTGTCACTTCCTGGCACAAGATGTTACTGAGCTTAAGTCCCACGCAGTTTTGATAGAATCTTTTACACACTGTCTGTCATAAACACGTCCTATTTTGTTTAATATATTGATCTGCTTTTTTCTGCTTCCCTTACGATTCTAATTGCATCATACAAGTATAGAATATGCAAAGAGGCTGTTTTTAATTAATGCAGAAATTATTTTTGTTTATAATAAGCTATAATGGGATGGGAACACAGCTTAATTGTGAGAATGTTTGAAATGGAAGCCAAGTGGTGCACTGGTTTGTTGTTTTCTTTCTTTTCCTTTTTTTTTTCCTGAAGCCAATGTGTCAGTGACATGCTTACCATATTTTGTTTAAAAACCACAACAAACCAAAAAACATGACATCAATCAAGCAGAATTATTTGTAACCAATATGTTTTGAATCATTTTGCACAGGGATTTGTCAGGCTAAACAGTCTGCTTCAGGATTCAGTTCATTCTGGTACTTATTTTCTGCAAGGTCTGCTAATAAAACTGGAGGCTTTGCTTGTTTTACTTGCATTCAAATACTTAAGCTTGATTTTTGCCTAGACATCATTCCTCTTTCCAAATGTAGGAGCCTCATTCTTGGTCAAGATGAACACATAGAATTAAAGTTGAGGTCTCTAATTTTCATAGCTGAATGTGTTTCCTTATTTTGATTTGCTTTGCTGTTATTGCTTGTGTTGTTAGTAAACATACTTTAGTGCATCATGTCTTTCCTTTATCTAACTAACACCACAGTAGTTCGAGATGTCTTTTCCTAGGAGGAAGCAGAGAAGATGAGCAAAACCCAGCATTTCATTTTTATTTTCCAAGCCATCATTCATGTGTTTCATCTCATGCTGCTTCTCAGTTTTTATTTCTTAAATTCAAAGATAGGGGAAGAAACAAATACTGAAACATAAGGAGGAGGGATGTCAGAGAGGCAGCTCCTCAAAGTATTGAAACTGTTTTGGAGCTTGGCTGTTGTGAGGGCAGATCTCGCATCTTGGCCAGTGCTGAAAATGGCCCAGGTTTCACATCTGCCTTTGCTGTGGTGTGTTTGTCCTGCTTGTGAGGGATGGCAAGACTGGTTAGTTTGTGAGGTTTTGAAGTAGGACCTGTTTTTCTAGTTCTGGCAAGTAATATCTAGCATACTTGTAAAAAAACTGAAATAAAAGGTGTCTTTGTCTATGGATCTATTAATATGTGAAAAAACTTGCTATCATCAGTAAGAGCACATAGCTTCGTAGGTACTTGCTTTTAAAGTCAGATACTGAAAGTTGCAAATGGATGCCAGCAGAATTTATTTACCAATGAAATGAGATTTCTAAAGCTGAAGGAAGTTTGAGCATAAGAATACAAATCAGGCAATGAAATGGGAGTGGGTACATGTAAAAAGATAAGAAACCAAAATAGATTCTAATGGTTGTCACAGGTATCACTTACAATCTTCATAACGTGGAGATGCAACTCTGTGTTCTCAGTGTATCTGAAATAACCATTGTATTCCTTCCCTATTTTGCTGAACTCATTTTTAGCATTTCATCCAAACTATTTTCCTACTCGGTGCACAGTGCAATGCTCGTTCACAAATTATACTTTTCCCATTCCATTTTTATGCATTACTGGTGCATGTTCTCTCTAGTGTGTTTGAGATCTATACTCTTAAGAAAATGAATGGGTAGCTTGGTTTGGGGTGAGGAAAAGAAAGGGGAAAAAAAAGTAATACTCTTTTTTTTTTTTTCTAATTTTAGGGTCTACTTACAGTGTGCTGTCAATAATGCCTTCTGATTCTGAAAGCAGCAGCTCTCTGAGTAGCATTGGTGAGTAAAGTATTAATCTAACAACTTGATGAGTGTGTTTTTTGGGAGCTGGGAGAGCAAGCTCTTAAGGTTGCCTTTTGGAATTGTAGAAAGATTCCAGTTATAAAATTGACGAAGCTGAACTTCAAGATGTAGCCATGCATTTTCAGCATGAAAAAGTATACTTATTTTGTGTAGTGCAAGCGAAGCCTTTTTATGGCCGTACGCAGTTGTTGTCAATAAAATCTCTTACATTTGGACAAATTAAATGCTGTAACTACGCTTTGACCGTAGCAGTAAAATGATGTAAAAATGGCCATGTTAGGCTTCTACTAGCCTGTGTGTATAAAAAGATAAGCATGCACATATTTATGTAGATATGGAAATTGCAGTCAGTCAAAACCATCCAAAAAATTAAAATATTATCAGCTAAGATCATAGTCTTTTAAGCTTTCAGAAGTGGCTGTAAGCTTTAACCCCCTTTTTCCCTGCATGCAATGAATTGCTTCATTTTCCCATTTTTCCAAATCTTTGGGAAAGACAAAATATATAAAAAGAAAAAAAAAAAAGGTTAAAAAATATGTGGACAAAACACCTCCAACAAAATGATGATCTTGGAGTAGTTGTATTAGCTC
>JANHFX010020416.1:35206-55925 GCA_027560015.1 Chloroceryle amazona | reverse complement strand
CTCCTCTGCAGGAGGTGATGTGAACGAATGAGTGCTGGTGGAGTCCCATCCTCTCGGTTGGAGTGCAGCAATTAACCCTAGTTGTTGTCACCCTTTACGTTTTTAATTGGATGCTTTTGTCTAGGTCTTGATTTCAGTGTGCATTTGTAAGCCTGACATATATAGGGTTTGGGCTTTCCCACCAAGGAGCAACCAAATATTCAAACCAAATTCATTATTTATTCAAATTTCAAATTCATTTATTCAAAGCTTCATCTGTTTTGTCCTTGGTCATGGTAGCAGATTTTACTCCTATTGTATTTTAGCTTAGCAAAATTCTGCACGGACTTTTTGAATTGATCTACCTGCCCATTTTTTCTCATCTCCTTGACATCTTTGAGTATTATTTTTTAGATTTTCTTTCACGCTGAACCAACGTTCAGCTCTTTCTGAAGTCTTAAACTGACTGAAGTGGAAAGTTTGTTTTACATGCTGGTGGGTTTGTTTAGCTTGTTACGTTCTGCTTTAAAACAAATACTGAAGTGTTATCCATTCTTTTGTTCTTACATGTTACATGATCCTTGCTGCTTTCATAACTGAGCTGGTTTTCTGTCTCTCAGCTGAAACTGTTTCCACGGTTTGATATTTTATCTTTGAGTTTCCTTTCCTCAGTGCACTGCTACTTGTTTTTATTGATGTTTTTTTTTCACCTGCATACAGTTCTGTTCTGTGCTCCCTGCTATTTCAAGGCTACTTCAAAAGATATAGCTGAAGTAATGTATATAAACAATAACTTCTGATATGTAATCCTGTTCTAGTTCTCATAAATTATTGAAAACAAGTAAATATTTTAGCACACATTTTCCTCCAGCAGGCATCTGTATTTATTCCCCACTTCTTCTCGAGCTTGGTCATACTTTGCAATACATCTTGCAAGTTTTTTTTTTAACATGTCATGTTTTCTGTCATTATCTACAAGTTCATAAAGCAATAGTGTCCTGGACATCCCTACTGATGTTAGATTTTATTGAAGAGAGCAGTAGAAGAGGCTTGGCTGTACAATCTCCTGCCTGTTTGCAAGCAAGAATTGGAACAGATTTAGGAGTTTAAAGCTTTCTGTTAGCTCATGACAGATCGCTTTTTGCATTAGTTGAATCTGTCATAAAAGTGTATTTCTCAAAGAGTAATGAGTTTATTATAAGTCAAAATATAGTAATGGTATTTTTTAAGTAGCTATTTATGAATTAACAGCCACTTTTGCCCCTCAACATTATGTTGATTTGGCAGTCCGGTACATCTTGATCAGGTTTCTTTTCTTGATCTGGTACATCTTGATCAGGTTAACAAGTTTCCCAGCCCTGTTTCTCTAAATGTAATTTTTTTCCTCCAAAAGTGTTCTACCTCATCCTCAAACAGGAAGCTAGCTGAGCAGTGGTTTCTGTGTGGCTGTACTACCTCTTTAGTCATTGATGACTAGAGTAATCCTCAAGGCTTGTATTTGATATTTACTGCAATACATGGATCTTTGTGGTTTCTGTTAAGCCCAGCATTTGGACTCTAACTATGGAAGGTAAGTTTGCTTGTTTTATGGGTTTTAAGCCTCTGTTTTATGGGTTTTGGTTTTTTGCAACATACGAAAAGCATGCAAAATCTTGCTGTAGATTAAGACAGTGTGTACTCGGGATGTAATGCCTGTGCTTCATTATGGGCAAAAGGTATTTTGCTGCATCCCTGGTGTTGACTGTTGCAGGAGTTGGTGGAGCATCGCTTGCCTGGAGGCTGGCCAGGGAACTAACTCCCATATGGTTGGGTTCTTGGAGCCCAAGTGCAGCTCATGTGAAAAGCGAGTTGTGAGGCTTACTGAAGCAGATGGATGAGGTGCACTCAGCAGGACATGCAGTAAATACATTTTCACAAATCCAGGTTGTCTGAGAAAGGAGGTGAGTTACTGAAGGGTGGCATGATTTGGATAATGGAGGTACAGCCTTTAGGCTTGTACATTTTAAGACCTGTTTGACTGCATGAAGCCAGAAAGGAAGTACTCATGTGTAGAATATGCAGTCAGATGGAAAAAGAATACAAAGCTGGAAGCATGGGTCACTTTCCTTCTACTGCCTCAGGATGTCAGATGCAGTAAAAGCCTTCTAGTATTTAGCTATAAAAGCCTATTTAAAGAAAATGAAGAGTATTGAATTTTTCTGATCGAAGAGGAGTTCACTCTGTGTGTGTTGTGGTGTTTGGGTTTTTTTAGGCATATGCAAATCTGATTTATCATTTATGAGATCTTTTGTACAGCTATTGAATATGTAAGGTTGTTAGGAAATCAAGCAAAGATAAACTTTTTGGACTTCTTTTAAGGATAAGAGGAGGCTTATCTGGATGGTATTGATACTTGTTTTTACAGCACTGAAAAGCTGTACATCTCTTGGCTGGTATTACACATTGACAAATATTATTGCATTTGAGAGGAAAATATTTGTTTATGTGCTTTTTAAAAGAGGCAAGTTCATGAAAAATAACATGTTCTGGTAGGAAAGCAAATGGCTTTATGTTAGTCAAGAAAGCTTCTTCCCTTAGACTAATTAACCTGCCTTTATTTAAAGCGGTCTTCTCTTGTTTGGCACTTCTTTGGGGGGTGTGTGCACAAATGTTCTCACCTGAAGATTGTTACAGGGATGCTGTCAAAGCTGCTCAGGGGAAAGAGGTGGAGGAGCAGAGGTGTAACTCTTGCTTCCTTTTACTGTGTTTTAGGTTCCTAGAGCGGCAGTTGCACGCTTGTGAGGACTTGTGTAGTGAATGTTGTCCACGGGACTGCTGCTGGGGTTACCAGTGGTATTAGTGATAGTCGATTTCTTGTTAATCCAACGCCCTTCCCGTAATGTAAAGCACACCAGCCTTCCTGATTTATCTCCACCTTCCTCTTCTGCCCTTTGCATCCTGTTCATCGGTTTTGCTCACAAGCAGCCCCAGCTTGACAGATGAGCTTTTGAACTTCTGTGTAAGGATGAGAAGGGGACTTGTTCAGTGTTACGCACATCCTGCTGCATCAGTGAATGTGAGATGATGTGCAGGTTGCCACTGAACTTACCCAAGACCATGCAGCCTGTCAGTATCTGAATCCGGTTTGTCTCCCTTTGCCTTTTCACTTTGTCGTTAAATTCCCTGCTCATTTATGTGTCTGAACTATTCCAAAGGATTACAGATTCTGACCAGCTGTCCATTTGATCCCCCCCCCCCCAGTTATTCCCTATATCATGAGGCTGGGATAGTGCATTTGTATTATTTGTTTCTGTATGATCTTGTGTGAAAAGCTATGTAGAATGGTTATTATTTTAGAAAAAGAAAGGATAACTGCATTTTCCAAGTGTGAGATCCTCAGTCATTAAGGATTAAGGGGCTCTATCTGGATGAAGAAGTGAAACGGTGGTAGGAGAATGCCCAAATGCAGCCTCCATTGAGAATTCTTTGGTCTTTGTGTCTTTCTACAGAATGAAGACTGTTCCTGCAATTTATTTTTTTTTCCAGTTCCCTATTAGAGCATTTACATACATTATTATGCAGTAGTTAGATTAAAAGAACAGTCTGTGCTCATAAATTCTCATTGTGGAATTGCAGTAAGAGCCAAAAGGAACAAGAACGGGGATGTTGTTATTCTAGATGCTGTTTGTATGGTAGCCCTGACTGTGCAGTTATTTTTGTGGAGGAACTTTAAAGCCCAGGTAATTCTACTTATTAGTTGGAGGGAGTTTTCCCACTCCGCAGTACCTTCCAAAAAGCCAATCCTTGCAACTCATTAACATTTGATCAGATGAAATAACTGCGTTTGAAATTCTTTCTTTGAAAAAACAGGGATCAGAGAGCATTATTTTACTGTTGTCTCTTTTGTTTCTCCATTTATAAAAAAGACGTGATAAAGGTGCATCCTAACAAGCTAATACATATGTCAGCAGCTTGTTCCAGCTGTATAATTATGCAAACTATTGCTAGAATTTCTCTTTGGGATAGCAAATAGGAATCTCCTGTATACATTTAGGCCTTAGACTTTCTCATCTGCGACCTGTATCTTTGAGTTTGCTCTTACGTGTCTGGCATTAAAATGAGCAGAACTAAAATTACAGTTGAATTAATTAGCAGCATGTTGTGAAACAGTATACCAGCCTCTCCTCTCTCAGGTGGAAGACAACCTCTTTGTATCGGTATAGCTGTCTAAGAAGACAGTAGGCATCATCTTTCATCTCTGATACTCAGAAAGCTGAGAATTAAAAGATCCCCCAAAGCTCTTCAATGTATGACTGCCCCTTAGAGGAAATTTGATGTCTTGGCCAGTTGTGGTGATTGTAATGTGCTCATTTTAGCCCATGTTAAAAAAGAAGCACCTTTCTCAAGATTTGCTGGCGAGTCAGCTCTTTTGCATCATGTACTGAACTGCCAAATCGTGACACGTGAAAGCATAGGGTTGTGTTAAACGTTGGCAGTAGCACATAGCAGAATATACGTCTGTGCTGCTAGATAAACAAGGAGGAAAAGAGCCCCTGTGCTGTAGCAGTTTGTCTGTTGACTCTGGTTCATATAAGTGGAATTTACTTTTTTTTTTTTTTTATCACAAGGAAGACTGTGGTTCTTTATTGGGAATAACTTTGTACCTATGACTTCTGTTGCTGTGTTAGTTTCTGAGGTCTTTACGATCATACTGCAGAATTGCCTTTTAGGCAGCTTCGAAGTGCATGAGTAAGCAAAGACCCTCCTCGTGCAAATTTAACTTGCAACACACGTGCAGCTTTTCTGCTAGCATGGAATCTGACTGGAGTTATTTTTTCTGTCAACTCACTGATGAAAACTATGACTTGTTTCATTTTTGAACTGGATTCTGCAACCAAAACTACACAATTATTTGAACTGACTGTTAAGCTCTCTAGTCAAGTTGTATTGTTCTTTTGAGGAGTTCTCTGAGTATGATTTATGTCTTGGGCAGGTACGACTGGTAAAGCATCATCTCCACCACCTGTAATAGACACTAGACAGATGAGTGAGAAGCTGGAGACAATACTATATCAGCTCCGACAAGTAACTCGAGAGAGGGATGAGCTGCGCAAGCGACTCGCACTTTCATCTCCTGGATCAACTTTTGATGACTGCAGGTAAAAAAAAAAAAGGAAATGTAATATTCAAATGTAGTCCTTAGTAGTGTTTTCAAGTATCCCAACTCCTGTTTGCCTCTAAAGCAGGAAGGATATTGCAATGTATATATATGTTGCCTGTAACCTACTTGCGTCCTAGTGATGTGTGTGTACCGATGGGACCACATCCAGGTTTCAGAGCTGCCTGGGAAGGTCTGTTCCCACTTTCTCCAGCTACTTTGGTGTGGGAATGAGGGGAGTAGGGCTCATCTCTATCTTGCCAGAAGAGAGCAAACAAATTGTTTAGACTTCTTGGGTTATGTTGTGGGAAGAGAAAGAAGACAGTGGGTGAAGCATTGGCTGGTTTGAAAGCAAGAGAGAAGGGTAAACAGGTCTGCCTATTTGGATGGAGGACAGAAATTAGCCGGGGGGGGGAGCCCTCAGCTATTCCTGTTGAGGGGAGTAGGGTTTTTGGGGGAGAAACGGTTTCTTGTACACATATATTGGGGGACTGCATAATATGAACATACTGAGAGTAAGGAACTGTCCTATGCTGAGAAGCTATGAGGGCTGCCAAATTAAAATAACATGTGTTCAAAGTCAGTTAATGGCCAGCAGCCTTATGCAGTTCATTCTAATTTGAGTGTTAGTAAGTAATGAGGAAGATAGTACTTGGAGAGAGTATGAGTTAATTGTAGATAAGAGTTTTACTGGATATGTTTATTTTAGAGGGTTAAAAATGTAATAATATTTATAAATGTGACTTTGGGCACACTGAGCATGTACTTTTTGCCTGCAATAAGCATATGTAAAAGAAATTTTTTGAACCTTGGAAAGAATTGGCTGTCACAAAATCTGAAATAAGAGCAAAGAATACATTTTTCTGGGAGCTGTTGCCGTGATGCGTAGCTTCTCTAACTTCAGGTTTTTATCATAGTTGTCTCTTTTACTTATCAGGTCTATCTGTATGTGTTCAAGTGGTTAATTAAACTTTTTGTCCTTATGAGATAGGTCAAGATTTGAACTAGTGAACTGGAATTGAAATAAACTGGGCATTTTATTGACTACTTAGCTATTCATTTCAATGTCCCCTTCCTCCCCTGTAAGTTCTGAGAGCTACTTGAAGAGCACTGTGTTCATCTAAGGGTCTCCAAGTGTTGGGGGGATGGGAGAGGAATAGATTGTCAAGCGTCATCATCTTTTGCATAGCTTCCAGTTATTTATACATGGGGATTTCTAATTTGAAGTCATTAGAGCTTAGGCACTGAGGATTTTATAGCTTACAATAATGTTCCCCGTAATCCAGGATGCTATTAATAAAGTTCTGATAAGCTGTCCTCTACACTGCCACATTTTTTTTTCCCCTCTTTAATTGTCAAATCTATCTTCTGCTACCAATGTAGAATTTGTATGTTGTGGAAAATAGAAGTGCTTACAGCTTAAAGAACAGCTCATCAAAATAAGCAGTGCTTTAGGGCAGTCCTTGGACGGTACACGTTACCTGGAGGATGCTGCCTTCCAAGCAAATATTTGAAGAGTGGGAAATGAATGAAGATTATTAATAGACATTGTTTTCCTTCAGTGTAAAAGCAGCTACTCTTCCCATCCACAGACACATCTTCTGTTTTCTGAAAGATATCTATTGTTTAGTTTTGGCTTTGTTTGGGTTGTTGTGTGGGGTTTATTTTTGGGGGTTTATTTTGTTTATTTTTTTGTTTGTTTCTTTGGTTTTTTTTTGTGGGTGTCTTGTTATTTTGTTTTGTTGGTTGGTTGGGTTTGTTTTTTTACTTTGTTTTTACTTTGTTTTGCATTCTTTCATCACATAAAACTCATTTTTGGCCTTTCTGGAGTCAAAGCCCAGACACTGCGAACTGTTATGCTGAAGTGTGAAAGCTCTAAGATGATTATTTAGATGGTGATTTCTGCTCTCCAAAAGGTCCTTTGCTTTCCTGGCTGTGTAGGCTGCTTTAACCATGGCTGTGCCAAGCACAGATGGTGTAGTGGCAAATCTTGACACGTTACAATGGTGTGCTTCAAAACAGTTGCAGCTCGCAGCACATTGGTAGTCTGTGCTGTGCTAGATCTGAAGGCTGGCAGTTGCAAACTGAGAGCTGTTTTCCAAAGTGAGTGTTGACCAAGTCTAAAGCAGTGGAAGAGGAGCCACAGAAGTGGATTGTGATGTGCTGAATCAGATTAACATGTGTCATCCTGCTGGACAGGAGGAGGATTGCTCATACTGTGCTTGTTTGTGTCACTTGACAGTGACTCTGTGCATGCATGTGGTGATCAGGCAAAGATTTGATCAAATAATTTAGTGTGCTCAAAGTGCACTTTATAGACATAAACTTTCTATTCTTACTACTTGAATAGTAGTAGAAAAGAACTGCAGTACCAATAAAATCCCCCAAAACTGCCTTTAAGAAGAGGCTGTTTCATGTGTAATCTTTAATTGTTGCTGTTGTAATTGCAGTAGCAAACAGTAACATTTTCAAGTCCTTGGGTAGACATTGCCCACAAAGTTGGGTCTGCAGTTGTCACTGGCTTTTATGCCAGCATCAGATGCATGTAAATGTCAGTCTTCATTTATGCTCGGGGTCATTTCCCTGGAGGAGAAAGGGGGTTTTGAGTTGTTATATGAATATCAGTTGGAACTAGCATTTAAAACTTCTTAACATTTTGACCATTGCTTCCCATATGTCCTATAATGAAAATATAGTTTTCTGTATATTGTGAGGCATTTTAGCATAAAACTGTGGTGGTCTTACTGAAGAGTCAACCACTACATGCTTTTGAATGGACTGCTTTGTTGCAATAGTTTCAGTTTTTGACTTGTGACCAATATTCCACCTGTGCATATCCCTTTCTGTCTTGCTGAGGCATAAATCCTTACAACAGCACTGCAGAACAGATGGCCTCAGCTATCCAGATGTTTTTTATATCATGTAAATGATCCAGAAAGCGGGATTTTACTGGTGGCACTGTTGTTCTGTCCGCTCTGTGAAGGTAGGCTCACTCCTGTCGCTACCTAGATGGTATCCATGTATTTATAGGATATTTTTGTGTTTATGGAGTAGTGCTAGTGCTACTTTAGCAAGGTATGAAATACATGTGGCTGATGTTAGACTTGGGGAACAAGTTCTCACCATAGCTTTGAGACCGACCTAATAGTTAGCCTTTTGTAAAAATTCATACACAGAAATGGTTTGCATGAATATCAGTTTATGATTACAAGCTTAGTATGAACATGTGGTAATGGGTCTCAGTAAGCTTAATGCTTCAAATGAGAATTAAACCATGCTTCAATTAATGCTGTTTTATTGACTAGGGTGGACAGATGGTGCCTATTTTCAATAATTTCACCCTGAAGTCTAATTTAAATCAGTACTTGGATTTTTAGTGATTCTATCAAGGGTGTGACATTTAAAACTGAGTTTTACTTAGACTAACTAGGGTTGTACTTTGGGAGAATAACATTGCAGTAGTTGTGGTACTGTAACACTGTATGAGTTCTTTTGGCACTCCTAAACAGGGAATTAAAAATCCCCCTAAAAGACATTGCTGTAGAGAAGACTTCTACATTTGATTGCATTATACAGATGTGGTTTCTAATTGTTGCTGAAGTCTGTCAGTCAAAGAAGGGTTGGATTCTTTTTTTTGGTTATGCTTAAGGAGAAAAAGAGGAATTACAGTTAAATGCCTTACTAACCAAACACAACTGGGTTGCTAAAACCTGCTTTCATATCATACACACACTCCCTAAAAGTCTGCATGTGGCTGACATTTCTTTTTTTCTTTTAAGTAATTCTCACCACGGCAGTAGTGTGAAAGCATTTCCATTTTGATTCAATTACCAACCGCATTTCAGTTCCAGAAATCATGTTGCCTTTTTTTTTTTTTTTTTTATATATGAAGCAAAGAGTTCTGATTGCATTTCAGGCTGTGCTTACAGTGAAACCGTTTGGGGGGGTGGAGAAAGGGTGATCTGTGCAGCAATGGAGCAAATCTCATGTGACAATCAACAGAGGTGGTTATTTTGGTTGTGGTCTTTTTCTTTATTTGTTTGGGTTTTTTTTTTCTTTCATTTCATTCCCTGGGGAGGTTTAAGAGATGGGAACAGCTCTCAGAAGCTTAATTTTGAAACTAGAAAATGCAATGGTGCAAAAACTTGTGTGCCTGTTTCGAGGAGGAACGGTTACTTCAGAGTCTCTTTTCGATCTTTAGTGCTTTGAAACAAGAAGGCATAATCCTGCTTATTTAGTTTCTAGCACAATTTATAATTTTTCTAATAAATAAAGGTAATCACGTGAAGGACAACACATTCTAGATGTAAGCTGTGTTGGTCAATTGCTTCACAAGATAGACTATTTCAGAAACCATCTCCCCTCCCAATCATCCCGATATACTAAAAAAATCTAATGAAATAACATCAGGCAGAAATTTTGTTTTGACTGACTTGCATTTTCATTTCGTTCAGCTTACTGAAAATTAAATTGCTTATTAGAGAAGATAATATTTTGGAGATTCCTGATAATCATTTGAAGAAAATTTGGGTTATCTTACAGAAATGTGAGGCCGATTGTGATGTTTTCTCATTCATTTATAGTAGTTCAAAAGAATTTGGTAGAACTTAATCAGATACGTAGTTCAGCAGAATGACTTGGTCAAATTATTTAAATTCAATGCTTAATTATTCAGACTGATCAAATTGTGCCAGCACAGATGCATGCATTTGGTGTCCCATTGGAAGTCTTTCAGCCCTAACCCTGGTTTTCCCAGGGAGCTATAGGCAAGGTCCTCCAGCTGCTGCCCAGATGAGGAGTTTTCCCTTCGCAGGTCTCATCCGTTGACTTTGGCAGCCTCTTTGGAGCCCTGCTCTCGCTGCAGCTCTGTGCTTTTTCTTTGAGAATTTGGACAGGTTAGCACAGGAAAGTCAAGCCTACTGTGATTGACTTGTTCTTGTATCAAGTGACAGTTCTGCTCTGTGATAATACTGCTGCTGAGAAAAGAGGTATGTGCACGCTCACTACTATTTTTGGCTGTGTTAGTGACGGGCAGAATTATCTCATTATTAGATATTATGTCTCAGTATGAAACTAACACGGGTTTAAATCAGTGAAATGTTATTTGTGGTTGCACCTTGATGTGAAGTGGACAGTATTTAAATTAAAGTATCATGTAACCTACTTACCAGCAGTTGTGTGATCTTGGTTTTTTTATTGGTTAGTAATTTCCTAGACTTTTCTTGCTCTTAGTAGCTGATGTTTGATTTCATATCCTTTTTCCATGCTAGGCCTAGTCCAAAACCAAATCATGATTATGAAAGACTGAAGATTCAGTGCATGAAGGCCATGTCAGACCTCCAGTCCCTGCAGAATCAGCACACCAAGACACTGAAAAGGTGTGAAGAAGCAGCAAAAGAGGCGGATTTTTATCAGTAAGTGTTAGTTAAGCTGTACAAGGTAACAGTTGTGTGTGTTGTTGAATATAATCATAGTATACTATTATAATAGTCAATGTATATCAGTATAGTGATCTATCAGATCTGATCTATCCTACCTAAACCACACGGTAGTCTGCGCTACATCATAAATGAGAAGACAGTCATCAAATAATTTTCTAATTCTGCTTTTCCGCTTGAATTACAAGATTAATGTTTGCCTAGATGAGAAAATATTCCTGGCCTGTTAGAAACACAAAGAATGGACTCCTTTTTTTACTCAGAAGAATTTGAGACTGGCATCCCTTGTGTCTTGATGGGACACTGACAAGGAAAGCCTGGTTACTGCCTTGCAGTGGCTATCCAGTAGGATAGCTGTTGGGCTGGAAAGCAGAGTGTAATTTGAGAAAATTTCTTACTTTTTTAAAACTTTTTTTTAAGTAGGTTGTGATAGCTCTTGTGCCAGTTTGTGTAAATTTTAACACTGGTTTATAAGCCTTTATGAAAATGCAATAAAATAGGGAGAAAACTGAATGTTTGTAGCATGTATTTCTGTTTAAAAATCATCCGTTGATGCAATAAGGAATTCCTGTGTTCCTTCTCTGGAAGGACAACAGCTTAGAAACTGAAATGCAGATTATGTCTTGGTTTGAAGTTTTTCACTTAAATCTACACTGTGAAGCATGACTAATACTTAATGGCAGCATTTGTGTTTATTGGAGGCTGCTGCTGGATCTTACATAGCACTTTCACCCACAACTCCTCAAAGCTTTCAAGATAGGCATCGTTTCCTTGTGTTCTTCTTCCAAAACCTGACAATAGTATTAAAGGTTGTTGACAGGTGCAGATGGACCAAGTTTTGTGGCTTCTTTACTAAGAAGTTTACCCTCTTACATTAGAGGATTTGCCAATTCTGGGCCAAGCATTAGTGTTCTGTACATAGGAGATGGACTTTTTCAGTCAGATTAATTACCTGTGTCCACCCACTGTTGATGTGAAACAATTGCATTCTATAGCTGAAACATGGAGTATTTTGCTCACCTTATGTAGAAGTTCTGTAGTCACTGAAAACATAACTGTGTTACTGTTTATTTCACAATTTTCGTGACAATATAAAAGGATTTATCATGAGAAAAAAAAACAAACTGTGCTTTAAAAGACAGAGTTGAAATAAAGTATACCAGGAATATTCCTCAGAGACCAACATTCAAGGCTTCCCAAGATGATGTGCATATACAAGTTCAAGCTTTTGCATTTGTACTTATTACAGACTAAGATGTGGTCAGGAGAAAGTATAGCAAATTTTATTTAATTCAGAGGTGATTTTTTTTGATGACGAACTTAGTTACTTGGATTTCAATAATTCAGTTTCCTACTTGAAACTGCAGGGAGGCGTAAACTCCCTGGGTTTAGGTGCCCAAAATACGACAAGACACGTTGGAAGCCATGCATGCAATTCCTGATCGTCCTATGAGTAATTCTCAGCACAGAGAAAGGAACTGAGTAAAATATGCTATTCAAATGTTATTTTCTTCTCCTGTAATTCTTAAAAGACCCTGTCGTTATTTTTTAGAAGTTGCCATTCCAAATAATTTATTTCCAACAGAAGCTGAATAGCAGCAGATTAATAACCTGCACATAAGGGTTATGTATGCTTAATTGTGTGAGTATCATTTGTCCAAGGCACTTTTAGCAGGTTATTCTAAATTTAAGCAAACTTTTAATACTTTGGGTCATTCTCTGCTGGAAATGACAGTATATCACTTTTAAAGGAAGGAATACCTGGGATTTTCAAATAGAAATTGTTTCTTTTCATTGCTATATGTTATGTGATAGTTTTTGTTCGGGTTTGTTTTTTTTTTAATTTAAATATGGACTTGTGTTTCTTGGTGAGCTATTGGAACAGGCTGCCTAGGACATGGTGGAGTCACCATCCTTGGAGATGTTCAGAGACACGGCACTTCACGACATGGTTTAGTGGTCATGGTAGTGTTAGGTGAATGGTTGGACTTGATCTTGGAGGTCTTTTCCAACTTCGATGACTCTGTGACTTTGAACATTTTACCAGCAGGTGTGAGATTTCAGTTTTAGTCATTTTGTTTCAACAACAAAAATACTTCTCAGTCTCCAAAAGTCACTCTTTATTTGATCTGCAGTAGTAAAATACATTCAGTTGATGTTTCTGCTCTTTTTCTGCAGTGATCTAATTTTGGACTGCTACCTTGAGCTATAATCTGAATGATACCATCCTCATGTGGCTCTCACTTGTTTAATTGTTTAAAGTGAGAGTGTATTTCTTTCAATAATTATGGCTTGCATAATTAACTTTGGAGTAACTTTGATAGCTTTTTACTTGCTTGCATATAGTTGTAAAAGACATGGTGTGGTTTTGTTGGTTGTGGGGTTTTGTTCTGCCTTTGCTTTTTAGGGTTTTCTTTTTTGTTTTGTTTTATTAAAATAAAATATCAATCAAGGAGAATGTTCTAGTTTTTCTATCTCTTTTGGTTAGCTGCTGCTTAGCTGAGGGGCCCAAGAGAAAGTGGAGGTGATTAGTGGGATAATTGCTGTTGTTATCTCCAGGATCATTTTATGCTCACATTACGCCATTACAGTTTATCTGCTTGCTTTTAAAATCACTATGAAATGGGATTGATGGATGGAATAAATTCATCATTTCTCATGCTATGTTTTAAGAGTACTGTGTACTTCTGCACGTCTTCATGCTATCTTCCTGTTTGTTTCAAAACACCCCTCCTGGTGCTTAAAATACTCAAATACACAGATCTGTCTAAGTTTGACCTGCTTTCTTAATAGAAAACTCATGCATGAAATTAATTAGTCCAGGACTTTGTCCTTGCAAGTTGGCCTCTAAAAGCACTTGTTGTGTGCTGTGACAGCACGTTGCACAGTCGGCTGTTGAGTGACCAGTCACAGCTGAAGGAGGACATGGATACCTTGAAGAGGAAAAACACACAGTTGGTGCGAGAACATAATCATCTCCAGCAGTCGTGTGAGGAAATGAAGAGACTTCACGATGAGGATCAGAAAGAGATAACGGACCTGCGCAGCCAGCAGCAGCAGGTGAGCTACAGCTTGTAGTGTACGTGTTCCAAGAGGTCGGGAATCGTTTCTTTGGGAAGTTGATAAAAGTGAATGTCTAATGTTGCTGCCTTGTAAAATTTACAGGTTCTGAAACAACTGCCTTACATTTTAGAGCTCTAATGGGAGAAAATTAGGTCTTGGATACAAATTGATGTTTCTGTAGCTGGAAAAAAGAAGGAGGGACATAGAGTATTAGGTGCTATTAATAAATTTAGATGCGGAAGTAAAAGATAAAGTATACATGAAGGTTATTGTATATGCACGTTCTTTTTTTGAAGTGGGTAGAGACACACCAAAATCCTAATTTGAAGTTATCAAGTGATTAAAAAGACAACTGTTTCCCAAGCATATTTTATGGGCCAGGGCTAGCTTTAAGCTTGCATGCTGTGTTTGTTCTTTGGAGCATAGGAAAAATAAAATTAAAAAAAAAAAAAACAACAAAAAAAGTGTCACAGACACAGTTTTGGTGGTGGTTGTTTTTTTGTTTATTTCTTTGTTTTGGGGTTTTTGTGTGTGTTGTTTTTGTTAGGTTTTTTACTTTTTTGTTTGTTCTTTGTATTTTTTTCATTTCTTGGGTTTTGATTGGGGGTTGGGTATTATTCTAGGGACACTGTAAAGGTTAGGGGAATGACAGAGCTAAGTCTGGTTATTTAGACTTGCAGAGGTTACTCAGTAAGAACAAAGCTACAGGCTGATGAATGTTTTTGAACTTGAAACAAAGAAAGACCAGCTTTTCAGGACTGGAAGTGGATGACGTTTCAGGAGTGTATAGAACAGGCTTTCTCCAGCCCAGTGTTGTTCTCAGAACCTGAAGAAAATGATGAGTAATAGAAAGGATCAATATGGTCATATGAGGCCCATGGCTGACCTATGGAAAAGTCTGATCGTTTAGTTAGAATAGTTACAGTAGCATGTGGAATGGTTAAAGAGAGTATCTTGGTTAACGGTGTGTAGGCTGATTCACAAGGCACACTTCCAAATCAAACACTGGGCTTCAGAAGCAAAGCCTATGCAAAGAAAAATAATTATTTGCTAGGATATTTCCTTTTGATTATTTCTTCTAACACCTTCTTGAGAGGTCTGCTGTGACAGGGTTTAGTGGCTTGGTTCAGAAGATAGCACAAGTAGTTTGCTGTGTAAACCTGGGCAAATTACTTAGTTGCTCTGTGCCTTGGTTTCCCAGTCTGCAAAGGAGGGATCTAAAACCTCCAAGAGAAGGCTATTGTATTTTGAGGTTCTGTCCTAAAGATTCATCTGACAGGACAGGGGTGGCTGAAGTTTCATCAGTATTTATTTAAAGAAATACTTGTGTCTTGTGTCAACATCACGATTAAACCTGTAAAGAAAGCAAATGTGTGTGATCCTCAGTGAGAAGGTTGCACTGACTGCAAGCATGTCAGAGTGAATCGTGGTGTCTTGAAGGGGTGCCAAGAGTCTTATCTTAGTGGCCTCAGAGCAAAAACTTGTTCCAGTTACTCTTTGTGTGGATTGGTCATGGATTTGCTGTGCAGCAGATGACCAGCTTAAGTCTCTGCTGCTTGCATATGGATTCTCTTGTTGCCATGGCCATCTTCCTTGGTCCACCCGGGACTATTTACTTTTTCTCGGACTGGGATTTTGAATGAGACACCTTCCTTATTACAGTGCTTTGTTTTTAGGCATTGTGGTCTTTCTCCAACAAATCTCTGTTAGCAAGAATATGCTCAATTTCATTCAATTTCTAGTATATTTGTCCTTTAATTATTTAGTGTGTTTTCAGCAAAAAGACATTCCATATATGCTTTAGACAGTGAGAAGTAGATTTTGTTTCTGTTCTGGTTCTCAAAGCTGTTTGCTAAGTGATTTGGGAGGCAGTTTTCAGGGATACGGCTCTCTTGAGTGGGTTTAAGTCAACATATATTTGCACTTCACATATGCTTACAGTTTACCGCATACTCAGCTTAGGTGAAGTGGTTCACTGAAGCATGCTAGCTAATCATGGGTCCAGCTCCGTGCAGGTCATGCTGCTGAATCCACTGACAGTAGAGATGTATGTGGAAATAGCCATGGCCATGAGACTCTTGCCAAAGTGCAGCCTTGTTACAGGACCGCTTTAGTAACAGCAACTCGCTCTCACTGCCTTGACATATCTTGATTATTTACAGGAGACCAGTGTCAGATTGAATATCTCTGTCTTTCTTATCTTACCCATATAGCGAAGTAGTCCTGACAGTGATGGTGGCTATCCACTACCTATGGGAGTGAGCAGTGGGCAAAGAGTGGGCAGCCTCTTTTCATCCTCTTTCCTTTTGGTCTGCAGGTAGCTAGGTGGTTCTGTGGTCAGGAACCAGTCCTTCTTTTGTATCTTATATTCGGAGTAAGATGAGCCAATTTGTGCCCATAGGGTATTTGCTGTGTGTTTGGTTTCAACTTTTTATAGAGCTTATGTTACCTGTAATTTTTTTTCTTCTAATTTTTTATTATTTTTTTATTACTTTTAGATAGTTAGGGATGTACCTTTTCAAGGCTAATGTTTAGATTTTGTAAATTCCTAGCCCCTCTCTCTCTATAGAGCATTCCTGTTTCTTCCCACCCCTCCCTCATGGCCAAATTTCAGTTTAAAAGACAAAACCAGGAACAAGTTGCATAGCATTAAAACAACAAAGAGGGTGGCTTGGGGTAGGGGGAAAGGTAAGGTCTCGTTTCAGGCTCATTTTTTCTCCCTTGGAGAAGAGAGACAGACTAGATTTGCTGAAGCTCATTAGTGGTTTTCTGTTGTTGTTCGTTGCTGGTCATTTATCATCAGTGTTGTTGTTTACAACAAATACGTCGTTGGAAATCAATTTGAGTTCATGTTTAAGTAGGTTATTCTCTTCCTGTTCATATTTTATGGCTAGCTTTTGAAACACGAGCCTCTGTGGGTATTTCTCAGATGAAATACTATATGGATATTGAAATATGTGCCTGCGTGTGTAATACATTTAAGGTAGGTTTTATTTTCTTGACGTTTGAAATTATTTCATTTGTTCGTGGAGAATGCCAGGCAACCTGTCATGAGTGCCACCTCGTGGTCATTTCCTAAATTGCTGCTAGCCTCTTGGTCATAAAACTGATTACCTCCTGCTAAACCTACAGAGTACTTGGAAAAGTTCATGGCAATTACCATTAGAAAGAAATTTTCAGGAGCTTTCACGCTCTACGTTGTGAGAAAGTAGATTTATTTTTTTTTAATCTACTTAACCTTAGGCAGATGTAGTAATGCTCAGAGTAGCAGTAATGCTTAGAAGGGACTCAGTGTTTCCTTAGTCATTAAAAAGAATATTACTGAAACGTGTTAATACATTTTTGTTCTCAAATTGTTTTTTAGGTATATTTTAAATCAAATTTATTGGACCGATAAAAATCTGAGCGGATTAATAAAGTTTCTGACTTTTTTTAGGTTATGAAGCAAAATGGATCGTCAGAGATATTAAATAAACTTTACGATACAGCAATGGATAAGCTAGAGGGTGTGAAAAAGGACTATGATGCCCTAAGGAAACGTTACAATGAGAAGATCGCAACTCACAATAGCGATCTGAGCCGCCTAGAGCAGGCCGAGGAGGAGAACAGACGCCTTCAGAAACAGATCGACATGTTAATGAAGCAAAGGGACACAGCAATCCATTTTCAGCAGCAGTATTCGTCCTCTCTTAGAAGGTATAAACAGCTTTTGATACCTTTCTGGTATTCTGTGAAGGCAGTAACAATTTCTAATGTAGCAACTTATTTTTTCTGTGGTAAAATCACAAATACTTTTCTAAATTTTTTTTTCTAAACATTTTCCCTAATGCTTGTTATCTTGATGTGATTTTTATATGAAATTTGTCTTTATCTTGACATTTCTATATAAGATTTTCTGGAAGGTCCTAGAAGATGTGCTGATGATTTTGATTTGATGAAACTATGCTTTTCCTTCAGAAAAGGATTTCCCTGTCAGGCTTTGGAATTGTCTGAGGAATGTTAACGTCACGTGAGAAAGGGATATTCTGCCTTTCAATCCATGTTTAGTCTTGTTTGTAGGCACAGGAGTCAAATAGAACCAAAGTTCTGTTAAACCTCAGCCTTAGTGGGTGACCTAATGATGTGAACAAATGGTAGTGTTTGAATTACCTGCTTTACCATAAACCTACTTTATTTTTCTTCTCAAAACTGTCCTTTGCCAACCTTGTCACATATTTGGGCATGTGAAAATGGTTGGTTTTTTCCAGTTTCTGTGTTTGTTTACTTTGTTACAACACGTTTGAGTGTGTGTGTTGGGACAAGGGATTGACCTGTAAGGTAAGCAGGGCTCACTGCAGTAAATGAAGTTAAACCTCTGCTACTAAGTAGGGCTAATGTTTTGCATTCCTTTTAGACTAATTTGTTAGAAATTTACCTTTTAACCAGTAAATGAATTCTAAATTAATTTTAAAAATTTTTATGTTTCATTTCCTTGAAGAGGTTCTCCAGTATTCCTGAAGGTTCACTAATATTCCTGAACCACTACTTAGTTTAACTTTTATTTTGCAGCACTGAGAGCCCGTTGTCTAAAAAATCCTCTGTGGTTGTATTTTACCAATGGATACATTTGGTTATCCAGTCAAATCCTTCAAGTATGAAGAAGGAAAATGAGGGACAAGTATCTTACTGGTATTTCTGCTTGTTTTTAGGTTTGAATCAGTACAGCAGGAACTAAGCAATGCCACAGCACAAAACAAAGAGTTGCAGAGAGAGATGGAGCGATTACAGTCAGAGGTGACAAGGTTCAAAACAATGCAGCTGAAAGCAGCAAAGGATGCAGAAAAATACAAGGAAGAAAGGGATTCAGTTTTCAATGAGTACCGCCTCATAATGAGTGAGAGAGATCAAGTAATCAAAGAGGTAGATAAGCTTCAAACAGAGCTGGAGCTTGCAGAGTCCAAACTGAAGAACACTTCTTCTGAGAAGCGAGTGGCTAGTGAAGAGATGGAAGCTTTACGACAGGTAGTAACCTATTGGTTGGATGGGGAATGAGTATACATTGTCTAGGATCAGAAATGTATGACTGATGAATGGAAAATAGGAATGCACTGCAAAGAGGAGATTCCGTGCTGATGTTTTCCTGTAGCAGTCCTTTTTACTATTAATTTATTAAGCTTCCATAGGAATCTGAGTACCCATCAGTTGAAATTTGCTATTCACTTGACTTCTGTTCTGCTGATAATAAATCCTTTCTTTACTGCATTAGTCTTCTATGCCTTGTCAAGTTATGCTCTCTGTAACAATATAGCTCCAAATATTCATTATTTTTAACTTCTAACCTCTACAGGAACCACTGGAAGCTATCTGCTATGACTTAAGACGGTACATGATAAAGCAGTCTCAAATATTTATGCAAAGCCTGTGCTGACATGCATGTTCTTACTCATTTGCCCTCCTTCTGCCTTTAAGTTAAAGGTGATATTTCAAGAGTTTTCACTACAACTCAGGCATGCCTTAAAGTGTGTGATGCCAGAACTGTGTATTTTTTAGCAATGTGTTCTTGAATGCTTTTACCACAACCATGTTATAATTGTGCTGTTAAGATTTACAAAACACAGTTTGCTGCTTGGTTTCATTTCAGCTGACATGCGTTCAGAAGACCCTTTGGTTTACAGATACTTAATTTAGCATGAAATAGAGCCAAGCAAACATATCCCATTGGCTATAAATTCCATTGAACTTTTTTTTTTTTCACAGCATTACCTCTGAACAAAATGCTCTTTATGAAAAATTAAAGTGTGGAGCCTTTTTGTAAACACCACTGCTGAGGGACATAATGCGAATTGTGGCCCACAGCATCAGAGCCTTCAGAAATAACTAATTCCTGGTTTTATGACTTTATAGTTTTCAACCCTGCATATTTGATAGCTAAGTAATTTAGCTTCTACAGTCAGTGAGGTTTGAATATGTTTCATGCCTGTTCTACTTCCGTTAAAGCCTTTTGGAGATGTCAGGGTAGCTAGTAAGGAATGCTGATGGAAATAGCCACAAATAGTAGTTGTTCTCCGATGTGTTATGTCTGTCACTGTGGCATTTTAAAATACGAGGGTATTCCCCCCTACCTAGGTGACGTGAAGGGGTGTTTGAGTAAGACCCAGAAAGAGCCTAGGACTGGTGAGAGAGATGCTGGCATGGCACAGATGGGCATTTTACTTCACCCTCGGACCTGGCCCATCAGAAAGCAGAAATAACTGCTTCTGTAATTCACTAAAAGGTGTAGAAGAGCAGTAGTGTGTTTTCTTTTTGTTCCTGTTTTCCTTTCCTGTAGGCATGACTTCTGCTTTTGAGCAGGTATGTTCCAGCGTCATGTAGCCCTGGCTTGCTGCAGCCGCTTTCAGTGCGTAAGGGGTTTTGTAGTTCTGGCATGGCAGATGGTTGGAAGGTTGGGAAAAATGTATTGATTGAGTGATATATTCACTTGAAATTTTATCATGAAAGATGCCCTGATGTAAGTGGAATTAATCCTGTCAATTGGTCCGGTGCTTGCCAAAGTGTAACTTAATGGTCTTTGCTTTCCTTATGATGTATAGCAGCTTTACCCGTCCTATTACACAGCACCCATTGACCGACTGAAACAACACAGAATCCATTGAGGCCGTTTTAAATGCAGTTTCTCCCTTGAAGCTTGTTTGTTAGTATACCTTTTGTGTCCCAGAGAAATGAAAAAGCAACTGAAATGGAGAGAGGTTGATTTTTATTTTTTTTAAGCATTCTATCTGAGCAGTTACTGATGAGGTCAGTCGGTCAATTTCCTAGACGGATATTTGAGCTTTACTGATCACACATGCCCAAGCATAATGGGTTTATTTACAGTAAAAAAAATGTACAAATTGTTAGGCTTTTACAGATAATAGGAGTTGTTTCAGGATTTTGCATATGGATGGTTTTGGATGAAGTTCTCCTGAGTTTGGCCCCTCAAAGCTAGGGATTAGATGTTACAGATTTTTCGCCCCCTACTTCCTCCAGTAATGTTTTTGCTTGGCATAATCTTTTGCTCCAGAAAATACTTAGAATGCTGTGTTTCATCTCAGTGGTAGTCAGCTTTCCCCTCTGTTTAACAGAC
>JANHFX010020416.1:2194-35106 GCA_027560015.1 Chloroceryle amazona | reverse complement strand
GTCATCTTAAAGTACCATAAATTCTTATTTAATGAAGGACTTGCTGAGAACTTTCCTTCTGCCTTGATACTTAATGACTTTCATCTCAGCTGCAGGCGAGAAAAGACTTAATATGTTTGTGTAAGTTTTATGCACACATTTGACTGCACAATTTATACAGATTGTATTGAAGCTGTGCAAAATGTTGCTTCCAGTACTAAAATTTGTCTGGTCCAGCAGATGGATTGGGGATTTGTCTCTTCAGAGCTACTAAGCAACAGAAGCTCGTGCTGATTTTGAAAAACTTTGAGTGTCCTAGTAATTGGCATTCTCTGATATGTTTAAAGTTCACATTAATTTTAGTGCTTGTCTGTTACTCTACAGCAAAAAAAAATACTTATTTTAGTATTGTCACAGTACTCTTTTATTAACAGCCTGACTAGCCTTAGTTAGATGCCATATCCAAGACATTTATGTTGGTACAGCAAAATGCAATTGTCATCTATGCTTTAAATAATCTTATTCATTGCAAAATGTAAAAGAAAATAGAATGGAAGTCTGCTTGTGACACGATTGTCTTTTCTGTGCTTTCCTTCTTTGGCTTTTGAGATGCCAGCTGTCTCTGCTGATCCTTTTGTGATCAAAACTTCAGTAGTGTCTGGCGAGGAGTGCCTGTAGGTAGAATAACTTGTTTGTAGCAGTTGGCTGAAGGCTTCTTAGAGCTGAACCATCTTAAAATTTAGTATTATGAAATTCAACTGTTTCATTGCCTCTTTCTTCCAATAGGAAGTCTGGCTTAAATTATTTTAAAGGACAGATTGTATTTTAGAGCTGTGTTTTGCCTCAACTTTTTTGTTATGATGCAGTTGAATTGTTGCAGTTGAATGTACTGTTGTTCTGCTTTATGACATACTGTGGTTTTAACTTTCAACATTCTGTAGTTTGCATGTTGGTATCTTACTGGCATGTGACTTTAATATCCCTTTGAAGCTTTTGAGGAAGCTATAAGATACTTATGTAGCTGGATTGTCTAGATTACTTCAGTCCTATAAAATCAAGGCAGTTGCTTAAAAATACTTGTAATCTATTCTTTGCCTTTTTTTCAAAACGCTGTTTCTGCTTGGTTAATAACCATCCCTCATTTAGGTTCCTCAAAACTGTGAGCACTGTGCTCATGTGATACCTTTAATACCATGTTTAATATTATTTGTTAGCACTTGTACGTAATGTGAGCACAGTCCTGCTCTGCTCTCATTTTTCCAAACATTACTGGTCAACTGTAGGCTTTTAAGGTGTCGGTGTGTATCCACTTGGAAAAATGAACGATTTCTTTCTGTACTTGCTGCAAACAATGTGTCTTGTTTCAGGAGCTAAACTCGGCTCTAGTGGAAAGAGACCGAGCAATTTGTGAGAGGAATGAGCTGCTGGAAAAATACTGTCATGAAGTGAAGGACAAAGCTGAGGCCCAGAAAGAACTTGACCAAGCTTGCAAGGATATAGAGACAGTGAAGGAAGAAAGAGATGTTGCCAGGAAGGAGAGAACAGAAGCTATCATCCAGAGAGACCATCTACTAAGGGAATATTATCAAGCCCGTCAGGTATTGCAAGTCTGCAGAGATGCATTTTTCTTTCTCAGCTTCAAAGGGATGTATGTGGCATCTTCCCCCTTTTCCCCAAGTCACTCTATAAAGTACCCACATATAAATGCACGTATGTTCTTCAAGAGATAATGACAGAGCTTTGTTTGAAAGAAATACTGTCACGCCCATTATGTTTGTGTTTGTGAAGAATTAGTTGTAAATAAAATATTATGATCCAGCGGGTGGCTGGGTAGTTTGCTACCTGCTGGTAGACTTGTTGTCATCTATGGTGTACGTTGTTCACGCCTGTGACATGCTGAGGATCTCAGCTGTTTCTGGTACTTCATGAAGAAAGTTAATTGCAGTGTGACTGTAAATTTGTTCATCTGTATGTGTTCTTAGTATAAATAGGCTATTCTGACAATTTATGTTGCAGAGTGGACAGTAACGTTCTTACCATTCTGCAGACTTAGATGTACTTGTCTTGTGTGTGATGCTAAATAAACACCAGTCCACGTGCAACTGTAAATACTTAATGTAGTATGAAATGCATAGTATCACAACTTTTATGCTTGTGAATTAACTAAGGAATATAGAATTATTTGATATGAAACTTGATATTTTGGGTTGTTTTTATTGCACTTGTATTCTCTTTTCATTGAATACCAACCTCTTCCTAGTTAAATAAAATTCTTTAGGTCTGACTGTCGTAATGATTTGCCCATCCCAAATGAGTGTGTGTGGAAGCAATTAAACTATGTTTTCAGTTCTACTAGAAAGAAATCTTTCCTTGTGTTTGGTTCTTCCCAGCCAAACCAGTGGGCTTTTGGAGACTTGTGTTTCTCCCAAGGAAGCTTGGGTGAACTTGTCTGTGACTTAGCAATGAACCAGCTGAGATGCTTTCCTTTGGTAGATTCCAAATCAGAAAAGACACTTCCAATACGAATTTCTGTTTGTTTATCTGAGTGGGGTTTTTAATTGTCCTTTTCCTGCCAGTGGACTGGAGGAGAAGGAACTGATCCTTGGACATGAAAGACACAATGAAAAGGCCAGACATGCCTCTTTATAGCTCTGTTTGGTCTTATCTTTTTTTTTTTTAATGTTTAGGTGAGAATGTAAACTTGAGAGTTAAGGTTCAGTGCTCTCTTATATTTGAATACAATTATAACTCCTTTAGAGAAAACAAGAGCCTTTAATGTGTATTAAGAGTGACTTACATTGGTATACGTGTATTCACATCTTAAGAACATTCCTCCAAAGTTTAATCTTTAATGAAATGATGGGTCCAGTCAGATTCATTAGATTTATTTATATTCTTGCAATTAACCACACCCAAGCCCATGGCCTGAACTCCTTCTGATGGGCTGCACTGTAGTAGTTGGCTTGTAGTTATTGTGGTGCAAGCTTGGAGTATTCTTTGTGTATTTGTCTTAGTATGTCAGCAGCTCTTCTGTTCAAAACAGAGAATAGGAACAAGCTCATTTAAGAAGAAAGTAGTTCTTATCTAAATGAATGAACAAAACTTTTTGGGATTCAACTGCTCTGCTTTGGAGTTAAGGGCCTCGTGTGAATCACAGGTCTGTGTTGTGAAGCTGTATGTCTCGCTGTCCCAGGGTCGATAACAGATGTTAATGCAGGAAATCTGTGTTGTAACTGAGGATAGTAGAGTAGCTGACTTCTAAATATCCTTGAAGCTTTTAGCTGTCTGCTAAGCAGAACAAGGTAAAAGTGTGGAATGTCATCTCTAAAGCACTAAGTGTTCCCTGATGTTATTTTGAAGTGAGGATTCTTACGGAGATTCTATTTGCTCAAATTTGTGTGCCATCGAATGAAATATATTGCAGCAGTTTTTATCTTTTTTTTTTTTTCCCCAAATAAAGTTGCTGTGAAGATAAGCAAACATTTTTCATGAAAACATGAGGATTGAACGTGTAAGGCAGCTCACATATAGTAAAAGTTGTTGTGCATACTTACCTAAAAATTGTGCTTAAAACACTTGCCTATGTTTCTTAATTCCTAGATACAAGATTCTGCTACCCTGGACATAGAAAGAGCAAACAAAGAAATTGAGATGCTTCGGAAACAATACGAGGCAATGTCACAAGAACTGAAGGAAGCTGTCCAGGAAGCAGAAGTAGCCAAGTGTAGGAGAGATTGGGCCTTCCAGGAGCGTGATAAGATTGTTGCAGAAAGGGAAAGTATACGGTAAATGAATGCTAATTTTTGTCCTCCTTACATTTTTTTATTTGTAGAGAGAGATCTTTTGAAACTGCTTTTAAATTTTAGGGTAACTACATTGTGGTAAAACTGTTACTTGCATGGGATTTTAAGTAACTAAATTGAAACTTGTTTACTTGTAAAGGACTTTGTGTGATAACTTGAGAAGAGAGAGAGACCGGGCTGTGAGCGACTTGGCGGAAGCTCTTCGTAATCTGGATGACATGAGAAAGCAGAAAAACGATGCTGTTCGTGAACTGAAGGAACTGAAGTACGTCAGAGAAATGATCAAAATCCATGGAAGTTTGCAATAAAGCTTCTGTTTGTTAGCTGTGTTCACAAGTGAATCACATGTTATAGCTGTGGGTGCCAGCTATTCATGATACTGTGTGTGGAAGCATTGCCTGCATTTTTTTTTCTAGTGGAAATTATTGTGATGGGCAGGATCCCAAGTCTCGCTGTCTTAACCTTTTTGTCTCATTAATGAGACACATATTCTAAGTTTTGTATTGTGGAGAAACACTTGGACAATGCGGGATTCTTGCACCCAAGTCAGATTAACTGCAGTGTAGTTCTTTCCAACTGTTTTCTCACTGGTTTGGGAATGCAAGGAAGATGTGCATCATGCATTATGTCAATGGGTTGTGGAAGAGGTTTTGCTGTCAATATTTGTAATGCCTGACTTGTCCTGAGCATACTGATGTGGCTCATCTGAGGGTAAACTTGAATGCGTTTTGAGAGATATGAGAGACCTAGTTGGGCATTTCAGTCATGTAAAAATAGTGCAAAAAATCTAAGACTGTGTTAGGACAATGTAGAGAAAAGGAAAGTCCATGTGATAGCATCCCAGGAATATTGGAGAGATGGAGGCATGGGGCAAATTTTTGGCACAGCTTGGAGTTTTGATTTAGAAAACAAAACCTAAGATAACTCACAATGATAACATTATGGATCAGTTCTTTCGAAAGGGTTGTCTGTGTCTGTAAAAAATTATTTTCCTTATTTAGGGAGAAGATGGAGAATCAGTTGGAGAAGGAGGCCAGATTCCGTCAGCTGATGGCCCATAGTTCCCATGACTCAGCCATAGACACAGATTCTCTGGAATGGGAAACAGAAGTGGTTGAATTTGAGAAAGACAGAGTAAGTCAAAAACAGAAACTGCATTGTGTTCCGTATTAGATAGCTGTGAAGTCAACCATACCTAGTATCAAGACACTGTAACTGAAAATTAATCTGTATTTTTTTTTACTGCTTGTATTGTTGTGTGAGGAATGACACGGACATGCAGCAAGTCCGGTAACGTCTAAATGACAGTAGTAGGCAAAACCAAGCTGTTATACACAAGCTTTGTATTTTTCTTGACATGAATGAGAAATTAAGAATAGTTCCTTCATCTGATCTTGTGCGGTACCCAAGTCCATGTACTATAAAAAAAATATTTTAAGTTAAACATATGGTGTTCTTAAAGTTAGTGATTGATTGCAGAAATGGCAGCGCTAAGGCAGCTGGAATTTTTGATGGGATGAAAACCCTGACATCAGAGAGCCCAGTCCTCTGCTCTTACACGCAACATCACTTATAATCTGTGTGTAAAATAGTTAAGCTTTTGCATGAAGTTATTCCTCTACTTCTGCTCTGATTCAGTGGTTGGAAATTTCAAAAGATTAGAAGTTATTTATTCATGCTGAACATACATTTCAGGGCAGCATTGCTTTTCATCTTAAAAATCTGGGATGAAAGATGCTGCTAATCTGTCTTGCCTGTCAGTAGAGGAAGTTCAATCTCTTTTCCATTTTGGCGTATTAAATAAAGTTCTTATGTTTAGCTTTCCAGATAACCTCTGCATCCTTTCATTACCCTAGTAGTACTTCTCTGCATTTAATTTTTTCTTCATTGTAGTCTAGACTTTTTATTTCCCTGCTTTGTCTACAAGTCTTGTATGCTGTTATACTGGAAATTTTTGGCTGGCACATAACAGTGTTTGCTAACAGTAATTTTTTAGACCGCACAGGTGGTCTTCCAGATTGTGTTTCATTTATAACAGTTTCTGCATATACCAGAATTTTTCTCATTCCTGATTGACAGGATTTAATGCTGGCAAATGTAATCCCTTTTAATTGCTAAGATATTTGGGGGTCATTTTTTTAATGCTTTTGTTAATCTGTTTGTGTTCTGACTGTGCATCCCAACAAAATCACTAACACATTCCTTTTTTCCCCCACACTAAAAATATTATTTAGTATTATATGTTGAAATAGATAAGTTGAAAAAACTGTGTGGACTGAGTACCAAGGCTGATCCATCAGGACTGCTGTCTCTAAATTACTTCTGGAGTAACAATTCTGTAATTTCTGGTAGAAAAAAAATTACATTTGTGCATGTTTTATATTGATCTTTTTATCAGGCACCTTTTGCTCTCCCTGAAGATTTTATGCCCTTCTGATTTTAAGGTGATTAATCATCAAACCATGTCCAGAACCATGCTGTACACGTCTGATTTAAGCTCTACTTCTTTTTTTGCATGTTGGGTTTTAAAGGTAAAATAATCACCTTCCTTCAGCATGATGAGATGGTTGATCCAGCTGATTTCAAGTAGAGTTCTCTCCTTTTTATAAGTGTAATTTTAAACACTGAAAGTAGCAATGATAAATGTTTGTGATCAGTTTGTCCCAGTTTATTTCCTTCAATCAGTGTGTTGTTGTTTGTTGGTTTTTTTTTTTCAGTGACCTTGCCATTTACAAAGGAAATTCCAAATGAAAATTTCCCTGTTTGGTTCAATGATTGATTTGTAAAAGCTGTTTAGCACTTTTCACTTGGAGGATGATATGTTTTGGGACAGTGTTTGACTCTAATCTGTATTTAGAAATGAGCCCCTCGTGTTAGAACTTTCTTTCCAGTTTACTGCTGGTCTCTAGCCATATCAAAGGAGATGTTTTTCTGAGTTCTTCACTGACACGATACTGCTTCCTTATCTTTACAATTGTTTTTTTTTCCCCAAGTAATTCCCATTCTTAGGAGACGTGTCCCTGTTCTCTCAATACAAATCCAGCATCATGCCTTAAAGCAGGTTGTATGTTTCTGAAAGTGGTTTCCACCATGCTCATCTACTTTCCTGTTCCTTTTTGATGAAGTTCCCCTTCCACATTATTTCAGTCTTAATCTGAGAGAGAAAGATTCTTCTAGTGCCAGAGCATTAGAACAGTGGAATTGGGAACTTATATAATGAAGTAGAAAATGTAAAAACTCACCTAGGAGAGGCACCCTGTGAATGTAAGCATACAAACATGTAGTAATGCCTCTTGGTAACAGACTGCAGCACAGTGGCTGCCAGTGCAGCTGAGTCACTTGTTAATAATATTTCTTAGGATGATATGGACTTGAAAGCACTTGGTTTTGATGTGGCAGAAGGTGTGAATGAACCATACCTCCCTGGAGACTGTGGGATCTTTGTCACCAAAGTAGACAAAGGAAGTATCGCTGATGGTCGTCTAAGGTAGGGTTTGACTTAGGAAGATATTTGTCTTCTGTTGTTCATAATGATCTGAATGTGACCATACTGTAAGATGTCTTCACTTTTTCTCATTTTTTAAAGTTATTTTTATCATTGATTGTGTGTATATTGCTAATGTTGGTTGGGAAATCATGCTGAGAAGACCAGTGCCTAAAAGCATTATGGAAATTCTACAGTGTTTGACTCATCCTTTAAAAATCACCCAAGTTTGAAATGTTGTTCTTTTTCTCTGTCTCACCTACCCTGTTATTTCCTCAAACCTTGATTTGTTTATTTAAATTTTGGAAAGACATGAGGGTGAGCTATTGGAGGAGGGCATGGGGAAAGGTGTGGAGAGCAAAGGATCATTTGCAGTCTGCTCCTGTTCTTCATGTTGATAGGAGAGGTTTTACAACTCTCCTCTGTCCGAAGAGTTGCTTTTAAATGAGTAGTCATTAGGGACTTGAGGATACACTTCTGCTAGTGAAGTGCAGACTAAAAGTCATGGCTTTCATTTTAGTGGCTATTTAATGCTTTTTCAGGAATGCAGAACTCCAGATAAATAAGGATTAGCATATTGTGACCAGCTCTGTTGTGTCCCTTTTCGTGAATGTTATTCCTGTGCTGTGTCCAGCAAAGCATACTTGTGATGCTGACCTGCTAATTTCTGTTGATCTACCAGAGTGAATGATTGGTTGCTGAAAATAAATGATGTGGATCTCACTAATAAGGATAAAAAGCAAGTTATAAAAGCTGTTCTCAATGGAGGAGGTGTTATTAACATGGTGGTTCGAAGAAGGAAGTCCTTAGGTGGCCGAGTGATAACACCTCTTCACATCAACGTTTCTGGACATAAAGGTAATGGTTGTGAAGGATGTGTGTAAATAGTACGTGTTTGTTCAGCCACAAATGGCTCATGATAAAGGTCCATGTTCTTAGCCTCTGCTTAAATCCCACTTAAACAGTTACTTCCTCCTATGGAGGGATTTTCATTTTCGGGGTATTGGGAGTTTTTTGTTTGTTTTTTTTCTTTTCCTTGGTTGGTTTGTGTGGGTGGTGTGGTTTAACAGGACTGTTAAACCCATTAGTCACCTCAGTTTTATATGATTATATTAGATCTTGGGTTATCCCAAAATCACTGTTTCCCCCCACTGTGTCCGTATTAAAAAGGTGTTTCAGAGATTGGAATGCCAATTGATTTGGTAGTTATTTCTTTCTTGTGCATGCAGTTCAGAGGTGCTGTTCGAGCAAGGTGTTTGAATTGCAGGAGTAAATTAATTTCGTGTGTGTTTTTCAGATAGTGGGGTCAGTCTAGAAAATGGAATATTTGTTGCTGCTGTTGTGCCTGGAAGCCCAGCTGCCAAAGAGGGTTCCCTTGCTGTGGGAGATAGAATAATTGCTGTAAGTCTTAAGACTGCATTCTCTTTATTTTTTTAATTTATTTTCAAGAATTATCATCAAAGCTACTCTTTAGTATCCCAAGCTTTTTAATTATATTTTATTTCCACTGTATCATACCTGGTTTTGTGTATTCACTAAATATTTATTATTATAAATTGTGTTTGTAGTCTGTGTGATTAATTTAACACGTGTCATCTCATAAAAGGGTAATTTGGAAGAAAATAACCCCCCTTGCATTCCAGCTTGTCCTCAGAGATCAGAGGGACTGGGGGTGGCTAGGTTTAGATTCTGAGCGATGTCCAATTTGGCACTATCAGTCCGGTCACGTTCAGTGTATCTGAGCTCCCAGGGCTCTGGGCTCACTAACAGCGCTGCACTCCCTGCCTGGTCGTGCTCCGTGCTCTCCCACGGCCGGTAAGGAGCTGGCAGCACCCAGTGAGAGACTCCTGTGACTGGCAGCATCAGTAGTGTGTTATTGAGAGCAACAGAGGTACAGGTTCATGTGGGTTGCTGGTGATAAATACACCGCCCGCATACAAAACACAGTAACTTGAAAGGAGCAGCTCTAGAGAGATATCTAAGTTTTCCCAGGGGAGTACTTGAAGAGTCCAGATCTTACCCAAAGTGTCCCTGTGGGGGGAAGAGAGGCTCAGCCTGTTGACTGATCCCCCGAGTCAGAGATAGCCTGCAATGGTATCTTCCCTGACTTGTCCACAATGATGTCTTCCTGGGCATCCCCACATTCTTAAGCCATTTTTGTATTAGTTTGCTTCTTCAGGGTGGAGCTTGAGTGGCCTTAGTCCTGAATACCTTTATCATGATTGGTGTAAAATTCTCTCACTTCGTTTTTAAAGGTGAAGATCAAAAAAGTTCAGGGCACAAGCTCAGTGAGGGGTGGTTGCACTTTGGAAGCGGGTAGCCTTTGGGATGGAGGTGTGGTTTGGTATTACAATATTACAATGAGTGAAGTTCACAGAAAGGACAGCACTTCGTCAAAAAAATGACAGTCCCAGTGTAGCAAACAGGCAACTTATCAGTCCTATGGTACCATCAAGTGAGCCACAGAGCCTGGCTGCAGCGCCCACCCTCCACGCTGTTTCACAGGCAATATTGTTCAGGGAACCACGATAGAATGGATTCCTTGCATACCAGCTTCACTCTGCCCAAGAAGCTTCTTCAATATTATACCCCCCCTTTAGTGTGTGAACAGTGCTGTGTCTTTAATGTGCTTTTAATTTCTAAGTAATTTCTAGTAATTATTCCACGTGCATTTAATTAGCTGTGCTTAGGTCATATGAGAATTTTTGACAGAAACACTGACTCCCCGTTTACACATGGCTTATATATAATGAAATTTTGATTTTTATAGTGACTAGGGAGGGTCAGTTCCAAGAAGACATCCCTTGGTTGGATAAAAGGTTTTTTGCCTTTTCAAATAGGGTGACGCAGATGTCATCGTTTGGGTGGGGGTGGGCTTGTGGAGGGGAGTTTTTTCCTGTGTGCATTTGCAGCTGGAACTGATCTGTCTGATTTAGGAACTGCAAAGCAGAAGGTGGTTACTGTCAATGAATAAATGCCCAGAGGCTAATGTAGTGAAGCAAGTGTTGTTACCCTCGTATCTCTAGGAGGAACAGCAAAGTTGTAGTTACGGGGCTTGATTTTCAGTGGCGAATGCAAAAAGACAGGATAAGTGTATACATAAACATGACTGAAGTGTGGTTAACATATATAACTAGTGTTTTCCTTGTCTTGGAGATGCTACCTTTAAGATGCTCCCCACTTGCTGCCTTGGATTTACAGATGTATGTTGTGTGTTGGTGTTTTTGTGTGTGTAGATCAATGGCATTGCACTAGATAACAAGTCGCTTACTGAATGTGAAGCTTTGCTACGAAACTGTAGAGATTCTCTTACCCTGTCACTGATGAAGGTGAGTAGGAGAAGCTAAATTTGAAGAATTTTCTTGAACTTGTACAGAATTATTTTAGTTGTTCAGGGCAGAGTATATGGAAAAAAAAATAATGTCATCATGGGAAAAATCTTTGCTAAATTTAAGACCTTCTGGATGCATTTCACTGGTGGTACGCTCGCTCATCATTTCCCAAGTAGGGCTATTGTGGCATCTGGTAGGAAATGAAACTTATTTACTACTCTTGTTTCTTTCCCATTTGGTTGGTGGTGATGTGAAATGACTCCTAGCACAATTGCTTCTTTCTTCTTGATTTCTGCTTCAGAGCTGCAGCAGTTTTGTACATGAAAGGTAAACTGCCTCCTGACTATGGAAAAGTTTGCTTATAGTCAGAAGGGAGTTGTGCAGAAAACTGAACTCTGGCTATCATGAGGATTAAGTACAAAGCTTTCTTTTACAGGTTTATTGCTATAGAAATACTCTTCTGCTTTGCTTATTGAGTTTAGAATCCCATTATGCTGGGCCTGTCACATGGGCTTTGAGTGCTAACTGCAGCTTTAGAGAGCTTGAGGTTTTAAGAAAGTAAAAAGATCAAACGTTTGAGGGGAAATGAGCAATAAAAGATTACTTATTAGCACCACTTAACACAGGCAGAAGTAGAATGCAGATCCCTTCACTGTCAGTTCAGTGCTTCTGCCACCATGTGGAGTTTGGCCTTCTGGAATTGTTCTGAAAACGCTTCAGAAAATTTCTAGGTTCATTTCATCTGTTGTTTTGTGCTTTGAATCTGTAAGATTTTATTAAACCTTTTCCAGCTGCCTCTATATGTGTCTCTGTGTCTATTCAGGTATAGGTAAATCAAGGAGGCTAGAATATGCCTCATACTAAACAGAAATCAGCCATAATAAGGTGATCACATGTTGGTTTTCTTTCTTGTTTTGTTTGCTTTTTTTTCCTTAGGTTTTTCCTCAGAGTTCATCTTGGAGTGGTCAAAATATATTTGAAAACCTGAAGGATTCAGAAAAAATATCAAACTGTAGAGTTCATACATCAGAGATACAAGCCCAAAATAAAAGAAATCTGAAACTCAACAGCTCAACCCAGACAGACATTTTCAATCCCGACATTATGGATGGCAAGAAGGTCCAGAGTGATCAGGGCAGTGGTTCATTTTGTGATCACAAGCCTTTCCCTAGTAACACGTTACGAGTAGATTCTCGTAGGAACACAGTGCACAGTTGCCACAGTAATTCAGAACACAGTCTCAGCTCCTTCAACCCAGAGCCATATGAGGACCGAGGTTATGAAGCTGTTGCCTTGGACAACAGGAGGCTGCCTTACGAACCTACAGGAGCTGACTGTATGATGGTTGAGACCACATTTGACAAAGGACATGGGACTAAGCATAGTGGTGGTACCTGGCCAAAAGTCATGGTTAATATGTCGGCAACAGAAACAGAGAAGTTCTCTGTGTACAAAAAACCAAAACAGCGAAAATCTATCTTTGATCCTGATACTTTCAAAAGACCTCCAACTCCTCCCAAAGTGGAGTACCTTTCCCCTAATCAGGTGACAGGCCATTCACCTCAGCCCTCAAAAGCTGAAGTGGCTTCAACTCCTCCAACTCCTCCTAAAAGAAGTGACTCCATCAAATTTAAACATAAACAACAGGCAAGCTCCGCATCAGAGTCTACAGTAACAACTGGATCACCACCCACCAGCCCAGCCACTGCCCAAGCTCCAGTTTCCTTGGCACTTAAACAGGACTCTGCTACTCTCAAGGGGCGCAGCAGGAATTCTGGGCATTATTATCGAGAGGAGGGAATTGATTGCACTCATCTCTCTTCAAGGAAATCCTGTGAAGACGACATAGGCTTTCAAAGAGTTGAAGAGCCAGAGATTAAAAGACCGAGGCCAAAATCTGCTCCTGCTCTGAGGCATAAAATAACCCCTATGCCCGTTCCTAATCCTGCACTTCAGGTAGAAGCTTGGTATATTGAACCATGAAACTAGAAACCTTAAAATATATTTTCATTGTGATTTTTTGAATGCCCAGTTACATACCATAAAGGAGAAACATAGTCCATTCTCAAAATCCAGATCCCCCGAGAACCTATCACAGTTTCAGCTGGCACTTTGTATTGCAAACTACAGACCCAGTTTGTGGAATTGCAGTATTTAAAGGGCAGTGGTGGCCACCGGACAGAAGGATAGAGTTCTGGGTAGCAGCCACATCTTGGGTTTTAATGCTGCTTGTTGGAAGACCTGGGCTCACTCTTGTATGTTTCTCACAAACTGAGAAAAAAAAAAAGTGAATAAAAATGTAGAGGCAGCTTTAGAAAAGCTGTTGGGTTTACAAAAGTGAGATTGGTTGCCCTGCTCACTGTGGAGATTAATGGAAAAAGATACATACCATTCCAGTGTTGGGTTTTGGGAAGTCTTTCTATATGTCTGCCTAATTCTGAAATCTGAAATTAATAAGGTGTTAGGCACATTACACTGTAAAGATGGACTGTTTATGAGAATATGGTTTAATGGTACAGTTGAAAATGAGAGTATAATTTGTTAGAATAAACAGCCATGCTGTGGAGATGATGGGTCATGTCTTAGAGTAGGTGGGAGAAAAATTTCATGTGGTCTAGGAAGAAGGACCTTATTATATGGCAACATTATATCAGGTGGCATGATCAGTAATGTAGTTTCAGATCCACCACCTCTGTCTTTGTCAGGTAGCAGTTGCAGGTTTAATTTTTTCCCAATTAAATCTGAAGTTTTAAAAAGTGTTATTTTTTGCTTGTGTATAATCACATTATAATGACTTAAAGTATCATATTATTATTTGCCTGTACTTATACCTGGATAATTCCACCTTCCAGTTTTAGAAGCAATACAGACAGAGCTGAACTGGAAGTAGTGTAAGGTTTGGATATGTATTCCTTTTGCATTCCATAACTTATTTGGAGAAAAGTAGTTACAGAGCTTAAAGCCTTTTTTTATAGAAATGTTTGGCAAATGTTGCACTGTTGTTGTGGTTTAACCCCAGCTGACAGCTAAGTCCCACCCAGCTGCTCCTTCCCTTCCCCCTGGTGGGATGAGGGAAGAGAATCAGAAGGGTGAAAGTAAGAAAACTCAGGGGTTGTGTTAAGAATGGCTTTTTAATTTTATTTTCATCATTATTATTTTAATCATTATTTCAAATATTAAATTGGAATGAAAAGGAAAATGAAGGAGATAAATAAAACCCAAGAAAGACAAGCGATGCGAATGAAAGCAGTGAGAAGTATCAACTGACGGATGCCCAGCCAGTCCCTGAGCAGCGGCCTTGTCAGCCAACCTTCAGCCTAGTTTTGTTGCTGAGCATGATGTCATATGGTATGGAATATGCCCTTGGTCAGTTGGGGTCAGCTGTCCCAGCTCTGTCCACTCCCAACTTATGCACCCGCGGCCTACTCGCTGGTTTGAGTGGTGTGAGGAGCAGAAAAGGCCTCGAGCCTGTGCGAGCACCGCTCAGAAATATCAACACTATTTCCAAAGCTTAGCCCCACACCACCTACTAGGAAGAAAATTAACTCTACCCCAGCCAAAACCAGCACAGAAAAGCATAAGCATTTGGTTTTGTCGCTGGAATCAGCAGATTTATTCTGAATGGATCTGAAGAGCAGTATGGCTGAAAGTCCCGGTTTCTCATCAGGAACAGCCTAAGTGATACTGCAGGTAGCACACAGGTGTTGCTTTGAAGTGAAGAACATCGTATAATAGAACTATGAAGTCATAAGTTTTGTTTGTTAAGGTTACTTGATGTGTTAATTTCTAGGTTTAAATTTGGATTAATTTCTGTATTTTTTTTTCTTTTTTTTTTTAAATTTTCTCTCTTGGAATTATCTTCCTGCATTCCTAGATCAGGTTGTGTGACAGCAGTGTCCAGTCTGCACGTATTCATTCCTGAAGCAGTGCTTGTGGTATCAAAAAATATGTATATAAGACATGCAGTGTAGTTGAATTTGTAGCCATATTGGGTGTTACCAGTTTCTTTAGTTGTGTATACACAATGAAGTTTGTGGTTTTTCAGTAATTTGATAAATATAACTTCCATCAGGGAGTAGTAGGTGGTACGTTAATACAGCCATGGTAGTGATGAAGTATTGGTTCTAAGGAGGTACCTCTGCATTTTAGAATCTTTATGTTCTCAGTAACTCTTCATTTAATTAAAATACTCCTGTCCTAGAAACTCCAAGTACATTTTTAGTAATTATTTTCTACTTACTACATTCTTCAGTCTCTTGTGTTGTACGTTTCAAATGTGTAAACTGCAAACTGGGCCCCTGAATTTACAACTCTTGAGCATCAGTGTCAGTATTTAAGCTGTTCTCATGTTTGTTAACTCACTGGTTTCCACTCGTTACATACAGAACAGAAGTTGTGATGGTTCCAAAACCTGAATTGATCTGTTAGAGAGGTTACTCCACACACATCTGAAAATGCAAGCTTAGGGGAAAACACTTTCTGGCTTGTTAGACAGGTCTTCTTAAGGAAACACTTGCCATCGTGACTGGAATAACAGTTGCAGTGTCCTGTGAAGGCAGTATTTAGTTATGTTTCCCCTTTAAAATGCTGGGTGTTTCATTGTGAAGGAAAGTATATCATTTAAGTTGTAAATATTTGCCTACTAAGGTTGCAATATGATAAAAAGGAATAATGGAGCAGGCTGGAGGAAGGAGGGGAATAGAAGTGAATAGCATAATTGAAAGATCAAGGTTAAGAAGCACATTCCACAACAGGTATTAGAAAGTTTGAAGCCTTTTACTTCCTACAGGTTTTGGCTTTTATCTTTTTTTCTGAATCTCCAACTTCTGTAATCAAATTTCTCTGGTTTTGTAGGTGCAGAAGTATGCTCCATCTAGCGAGGAACTTCTGTCTCCAGAGCTACAGGACTGGGCGCCATATTCACCAAAACGGAATGCAAGGCCGAGCGATGGCTTTGTGCCTGCTGCCTTGTATGCTGGTGGCATGTCAGCAGGTGAGTTACAGGACTCACACTTGGTTTCTACAAGTGCCCTAAGGAATTTGTCCCTATTGGGCAATATTCGGGATTACTCAGGGGTGCAGGACAAACATGACTCACAGAACATATTTCCAAGGTCTGTTGTGATCTGACCATGGTCTGCTCAGCTTTTGGACTTCAAAGACTTGAAAGTTGCACAAGAACCATGAATGAAGCTGAGCCACTCCTGGCTGAAGGATTGGTGTTTCAGCAGGTTCTGTGCAAAGGAGTTCTGAATAGATCAGTGGTGAACAAAGCGTAGCCTGTCCATTAGGGAGGCAAGGAAGATTTCCAGTATTTTTGAAAGGAACCAGTAAATGGAGGCATTCCAATCTTTAGCTGTTGAACTTCTGAAATACTTTCTAAACACCAGATCTTTTTCTTTGAAAGTGCAACATACTAAGTTCTGCCATTGGAAATTAAGTACTTGGAGTATCACAAGTTGAGTGCTGAAATGTGTTATGGTCTTTATGAAAGATGAAATGCCAGTGTGTTTGAAATAGTAGGCTGCTGAAGGAGACTCACGAGCAGTTTGTGCAGCAATCAATATAATCAGGTAGAACAGAAAACAACATGTTTTAGTGGATTGAACAGTTGTTGGTATTGAAGTTTGTGTTATCTGTTTTAAATTAGCAGTAAATGGAATTCTTCAGGAGCTAATTAGGGTATTATACACAAGTTGCTTTGAACTAGTCAAGAAGCACTTGGTAAACTTGTTGCCAGAAGGATTGCTCAGTCTTTAGTGTAGCTACCTTCAGCAGTTGCATATGAAACTTGATTTTTGAATCAGGACAGTATGGATTTTTATGAGTTTACCCACAATTCTTTGGAAAGTCCCAGAATCCTGCATGTTCTAGAAAATGTGGAAAACTTTTTTCTTACTGGAGACTGTGAAGGGGATAATGACTTGTGTATCTGGAAGAGTGGACAGCTTCAAACGCTGTTGTCTGAATCAGTTTTCATAATGTAAAGATGTGCTTGCAGTAGCTCAGATCAGAGAAGTTTTTGCTCTTCGATTTCTTTCTTTTAGTGATAGTAGAAGTAAAACCTTTTAATACTTTTCTAACTAAAAGCTTTGTCTTACCACGATACCTTTGCATAATCAGCCAATTGAGTCAAACCTATGCTAGACCATGTGATTGTATGTCATTAAATGGGAACAGGTTTTTGCTACTGTTTTCTGGGCTATCAACTCATTTAAGAGGAAACTGGTAAGATAGACTGTGGTCGAGTGCTGAAGCGTGTGTACTTAAAAGAACAGTTTGAGTATTAAGTTTCATAACAAAAATGTTGAAATACCATAATTTGAAGTCATATGATGCACTAGAAGTGCAAGTCTTTGAGGCAACAGAAGAGGAACAAGAATCATTCTACCTGCAGGCAGTTCAAGTACCAAAATCAACACTTGCATTCCTCTCAGATGACTTTTCACAGAGAAATGCAGATTTTTTTTGCTGTACAAAAAAGTTTGATACTTCAAAACAGGGTAAATCTTTTAATTACCAGTGCATATTAAAATGATATACTGTGAATGACTTCATGTCTGGTAATACAATCCGCTTTATTGCTGACTCATGGCAAACTTATAAACCAGATTTTAAATATGTATGTACGATGTCAAAGGTGTCACATAGTACTTAATAATGTATGTGTGCTAATAATTTTTACTTAGATACACGTTTCTACATGCAAATGGTAAAATACATTTGAAATATGTAGTTTATATGCTAATAGTGTTGGTAAGAACTTGTTTTTATCATCTTAAGCAGGTACAGTACCAAGAAGCTTAGCACCATGCCCTGCAGTAACTGCTGTCATGAGAAATCCAATCTATACCGCCTGGAGCCATAGAGTTCACACCAGCAATTGTCCTTCAGTTGCCAGCCAAATATGCCATCAGCATCTTCATCCCAGGTGTTTTGAAATTTATATCTTCTTTATTTTTTGTTTTCATTAGGATGAAATTGTTTCTGGTGGTTGTTTTATACAGTGCAGAGTGAAACACGCTGCTGTTCTGTGCTACTCTGACCCAGGGTTCTCAGAACCAGTATTGCATAGAAGTCATGTGCCAGTTGCTTTCATGTCTTTCAATAACTGATGGTATTAGGTTTCCCTCTGCTCCACTGGCTGATATGGACAAAGAAATTTCTTACTTTTATGAGCTAATTTCTGATGTTTTTTTATTATCCTTGCCAAAAGAAGTAAAGGTTCCCTTTTTTGTTTTGCTTTGGTTTTCCTAGCAAATTAGGCTGATTTTCCTCTAATTTCTCTTAATTTTATAAAATCTTGGGGTAGTTGGGAAGTGGGAAAGAGAGGAGCCTTCATTTTAGTTAGTAACTCAGGGAGAACCAAAATTTTATTGTTGTCCATTCAGCTATCTGCTGGGTTGCTTTGTCCTGTTCTAACTCTTGTCCTTTTCTTTTCATGTAGTAGTTCCCAACATCAAGGTCGCCTGAGTTTGGACCTAAGTCATAAACACTCCAATGACTACTCTGAAAATTCACGTACAAGAGCATCTCATGGCTCAAATTCATTACCATCCAGTGCAAGACTTGGTAACTAGTTTTTCTGATTTATTTCCCGTGGGGCTGCTGTATACTGGAAAAAAAGAATAAATGGAAAATTCCCTGAGGATGTGTGTTATGGGATCATCATAGATAGCTAAGCCTAAAGGCTTCCTGTATTCCTTTGCTCCATTTTTTTTGTAGTTTTATGACTAAAGGTGTTCCTTGGAAGTAGCTGTGTTTAATTGATTATTTAGTCTCTTTAAAATGCTCTCTGTGTGAGTGATTCTCCCTTCCATGCATGTTCCTTTTTGAAAGGACCCTTATAAGGATGGGTGGCTCAGCCAAAGTATTTTTGAGGTTCAGTGAGGTGGAGAGAAGAAACAGAGAGAGCCCCCAAAACAAAAAATCAAGAATGACTAATGGCCTAATGTAAAAGGTATCGTTGGAAGCGAAGTTACAATTATGTTTACTTGATTGAAATGCAAGATTGTTTATGCCTTTTCTAGTAATAGTAAAGCAAATGCATGTATTGTAGCGATGACATTTGAAGGTCTTAGAATTTTTGAGTTTTTAAATTATGTAATAATTTTTTGTGTTCTGTCAGTGATTGGCAGGTCCATCTGAATAGAGCATGGCAGCTTTGTAACTGCTGCAAAAAATGGCATAACAGTTTGGAAACAGAGTCAAAAATGATGTATTCATTTAAGGAGAATGTGATCAGAATATTTTAGAGGCCTTTTGGAAGTTCCAAGGGATTTTTAGTAAACAGATGTTAGATTCTTGCTTGGACTTCAAGTTAAGTTTCTCTTGATGGAAAAAATACTTAAAATATTTTCATACAAGAACAAATGGTTCTTGTTTATATTGCCTGTGTTCTCAAGACAATTTATTAGCAATATGATATATACAATATATATGAGGGTAATCATCAAGGTTTGTATATAAATTCAGAGGCCATTTTAATTAATGTTCCTTGAAGAAATTGAATCTAAATATACTTTTTTGTCCTGTGTAGTTGCGTTTACTTTTGTCATTATAATGTTTTCTTGTTGTAAAAATAGGTTCTTCGAGTAACTTGCAATACAGAACAGAACGAATTAAGATCCCTTTAACACCCAGATATCCAAGGTCCATGATGGGCTCTGACAGAGGTGAATTATTTCATAAGTAACTTTAGTTGTACTGTTTTCAGTATTATTAATCCAAAGCCTTTGCAGTTCTGAAATGGGGTGCACCAAAATCTAACCATGGCATTTATATTGAGGTTACAGGACTTGCTTTTTGCCACAGGGAGATAAGAAAAAAGAATTTTCTGATGGAAGTTATTTTTCTGTTAGTTGACTTTAGGACATGGTACACTAAGAAAAAGTGCACAAATAAAAAAAAAGTAAGAATAAGCATCACTATATGTCTTACAGTTGTAGTTTTCTTCTGGAATGATGTCTTAAAAAGTTCCGACAGTGAGATGTCCTGCATTATTTTTTTGATCCTTTAAGTATATTATTTTGCGTATTATTGTATTACAGATTGTAAATTATATTTTGAAATGCAGTGAAAATATTGTAGTACTTGACTCAGAATTGCTTGGTGTAGGATATTTAAAGACATGATAGAAATACCAGTTGGAGTGCTGTAGAGCTGTAGAATTCAGAGCTTGACAGTAAACAGCAATCTTTTGCTGTCATTGCTCTAATGAGTCATGCTGGGATTTTGTTGGTGTTTGCAGGTGTTTCATAATGTATCCCTTACCCAAATGAAAGGCTTGTACACAAATACTTTATTTGAAAATAATTCTACCCTATTTTACTTCTCCTTTCCTCTTTTTTATTATTTTTCTTCAACTTTGCACTGCTGTTTTCCGATATGCAAAGAGTAGCTTGTACAGACATTCAGAGTAGCTTGTCTGTGAGCTCCTCTTGTTGTTGAGAATGGCAGTAGTCATATGCATACTTAGAGAACACAGATTTGACATACAGCCATTAAGAACAGCAATGTCTGAAATTGGTTACCTGGTCTCCTGAAGCTCCTTACATGGTTAATGGAGTGCTAGACAACAGTTGCTGGTCTTTATTGTCTCAGATGTGCATGGTGTCTTTCACCATATCTGTAGATCTCCAAGCTGTGACAGATGCAGGATACTGAAACTCCACTGTTGATTTTTCCATAGGATCCTTGTCACACTCTGAATGTAGCAGTCCCAGCTTGATAACTCCTCCACAGTCACCTCTTAACTTGGAAACATCTTCCTTTGCCAGCAGCCAGTCTCAGAACTCCCTTTCTACATTACCTAGGATTTCCATTAGCCCAGTATCTGTCGGAGAACGTAGAAAAGATAGGTAAGGTCCTCATGTTATTAGCTTTTAATACAGATGTGTCTGAGGAAGCTTTCTACGTTTGCTTATTGGGCTGAGGGAATTCGAATGCAGAATGTAAATAACAAATATGTAGGCACAGAGGGGCATCTTGGGCTCTGTTAATGTTCTTACTTTCTTTACAAAGTGTGCAAGAGCTCTGCATGGATTCCTCTTCAAAAGTGAAGAGTAGATTCTTGAGCTTAGAAAATTAAGGAATTTCAGAATGTTTTTTTTTCTTCCATGTTAGATGAATGGTTACACCAAGTAAGAGTGGTCTAAACTGGAACGCAGACCTTTAGCTGAACTACTTCAGATGTTTGTTCTGTACGCTGGAAAATGAAATTCAATTAAGTCCTAGTAATATCTGATAGCTAAGTATCAGACGCCTTAATGTTGTAGAATATGTGCTCTAACCACAGTGCCTTGATTCGATTTAGCCAGATAACATGAAAAAATGAGGGCATAACTGTGCAAGAAAATGCCCATATGTACAGCTGCAGCCGTACTGTTGGGACTGATCCCTGTGGCTGTACCTGGACCACTGCTAGCAAGAAGTATTTGTGTAGCTGCTTGCAGAATTTAACCTGATAAGATAGCTTTCTTAAAACCAGTGTGTTTTAACAGCTTTCTAATATCTCACGATACGTTGCTTATAGTATTAGTCTTGGACATGTGATTTCATCTTATCGTGACCTGGCTAGACTGAATATATGAAAAAGTTTGTATGAATTCAAACCATTGAGCACTAAGACAGAAGTCTGAATCAGGCTTTTATTTACAGTAAGGCAGCTGAATGCCATTCTGGCAGTGTCAAGGAACTATGATGTGTTGGCTTAGATTGCCTTTATGTGGATTTCAAGACTCCTTTGTATTGCTTGCTTTATATAAAAGGACTGAGCATAAAAATGTGAATGATACAGTAACAAGGATGTTCTGTATTCTAAGCTTTCTGGTAGTAATAAAAAGTTGTTAACAAAACATTAACTGCAACTTTTTTCTTGTTGAAAGAATCAGTAACTAAATTATTGTAGTTACTTTGGCATGTATATTGTGTACGAATGACAGTGTTACTTTAACAGGGACAATTCACAGAAAAACTCTTTAAATTCATTCTTTCTTTCTTCTGTGTGACTTTTCTACTACATGTACTCAATTTGTGTTGTCATATAAATGTTCCTCCAATTGCCACTTTCAAATTCAAAGTCAGACTTTCTTTTCCCTTTCACTTGACTGATGATATAAAGCATTCAGCTGAAAGAGAGAGGTTTTTGACACCCCTACAACTTCATGTCTCTGAACACAAGCTAAGTGTTCTGATCTCTTGAAAATAACAATTTCTGATAATGCTGATCAGATTATTGAAGTACAAATTCCAGCCCCTTCACTCTTGCTGTGTAGATGTATAGACAGTACTGTGAATTAACTTTTAAAAAGAACATAATTCTAAGTCTAGTTTTGCTTTTAAAAGAAGCAAAGCAAAAAAACCAGAAACACAGAGTTCTTAATTCAGGGAAGTAGCTCATTTAAATCCATCCAAAGAAAATGTTTGAAGATGGATAGAGAGCATTTTAAATGGTTATTCAGTCCTAGTGTTCTTTCTCTTTTCCACAAAATACAAGTAACTCACTTTGCCTTTCCCCAGATAATGATAATGATAATTATGATAATACAGATGAAAAATAAATGTTTCTGTTTATTCTATTGATTTTAATATAAATAAAAGATCAATTTAAGATTTCTTTCTAGTGCTTAGTGATTCTGGCAGGCAGTCTGAATATAGAAGAGTGCACTTCACTTAATTTAAATAACACTGCTTAGCAAGTAAGACACCTTTTTAATGTTACTCTTCTGTTTTACTCTATTTTTCATTTTCTGCTACATGCATTATTAGGTATCTTTCATTTTCTATTTGCTAGAATTCTAAGATACAATCCTGTGCAATTTGTATGGGTTTGAATCTTTCTTACAATACAAGGTACAAAAAAAGTTCAGAGAGATTTAATTTTAGTTATTCATGAGGTAGTATGCCTTGATAAATTTTGATAAACCTTGAGAAGCTTCGTGTAACATCACAGTTTACATGCTCATAATGGGAAAAAACCCAAACCGTTGGTAAACTGCAGTTTGCTGGGAGTTAGCACAGTTTAGTTAAGATGTGCTGCAAACAGAAAATGTGGGCTTTGGTTTAAGTTTTCTGGTGGTAAACCTACCTTATCTTCATTGATAGACAACATCTGAGGGCATTACCTCTAACAGAGATGGTGATAAGATCACGGGCTTCAAGAGCTGCATTCCAATCAGAAGTCAGTTTTTGTCCTCTGTGCATTAGTAAGCTGGTAGAACTATTACTCCTCTGCTACAGAAGGCTACCAAATAGTTATGTTTAAACACTGTGGCAGTAAGCATCATTTATGAAATGATGTCCTCTTCCTTCTGCCTCCAGCTCCAAATCCTCCTCTTTCCAAAAATACTTTTCCTCAGCCTGGCTTCCATTTGTAGCAGTGTGTGAAGGCCAGGTAACTCATCTGGGCTCTGAACAGCACAATTAAAACAGTTGAAGCAGTTGATACAACTTAGAGAATGAATATATGATACGATCAAGTGAGGAAAGAAAACATGAAACTTAATGCATGACAAATGTAGTATAATTCTATTAAAATAAAAAATACGCCACACCCTGTACCCAGGATGTTTCAGACAGAACCAAGCTCAAATGGTAGTATCTGGTGATGCCTTCTTCTGTGTAGACATTAAGTTCATAGTAAAATGAATCAGCACTTTTTAGGAGGCTGCTGTTTGTTTACACACACCATGAAGGAACCAGCCCTGTTTGAACAAGTGATACACCCTGAGTGTGGGGGGAGGAAAGGGGAGTGCATCACAGTTTTCTGTTGTATAAGCCATTCTCTTGTTATACTTACTTGTGTCTTACTACTGTTTGTCTCTAAGTGTCATCTCAAATCTTCTACATCTTTCAGATATCTGTTCCGTAATAGGTCTTTTCTGAGAATCCCTGTGGCTCCTAGGCCTAGGTTCTCATCACTAAGGAGTTTGAGGTTGGCCTGATATAAGGTTGTCGTTCTCGAGCAGTATTGGGCACTTTGTGCTATTTTACGTGTTTGGATAATTGCCCTGAGAAGAATTTGCATGGTAATTGTAATGCTACCATGCAAACTGCTGTCTTAATGGCTTGAGTTTGCAACTGCTTAATTTTCATTACTAATTTCTGTTTCCCCACACACAGATATGAAAGCTGGTATTTGTGCATTGTTGTCCTTTGGTTTACTACCTCATTATTTTTGAAGTTTATTTTCATTGTCCATTAAGACTCCCAGCATTTATATTTGTAACATACCTTTCTGGAATAGGGTTTGTAAATGACATATTATATACAGTGCTTCAGTTACTTCTATATAATATGCATCTGGAAGCTTCTTTCCTACCAACTTCACCACCATGCTATTTATAATTCATATTTACCATAATGTTTTAGAGCAGTCATGTACCTGATATACATTTGCTTCTGCCACTGTACGTTGCATGGTATTAAAGGAATGCATTTAAGACAGTTGACAGTATATTTTTTTTTGAAGAAAGTGTTTAAATGTATTTTATTATTACAGTTCAGACTAAGTATTGCATGTAACTTTGACATTGTGATGGTTCGAGTGCGATTTTGGTCCAAATCAGTTTTAACTATCTCCTCTAAAAGGCCCTACATGGAAGAGCCACGTCATGTTAAAGTGCAGAAGGGTTCTGAGCCACTAGGGATTTCCATTGTGAGCGGAGAAAATGGTGGAATATTTGTCTCTAAAGTAACAGGTGGGAGCATTGCCCATCAAGCTGGCCTTGAGTATGGTGATCAGTTACTAGAGGTAATTGTTTGCTTACTATTCCTATGGCTTAATGAATCAGTTCATGTGACTCCCGCAATAACTGCCTTACCCGAAAGAGTATCTTGTGAGAGCTCGTGTGCTGTAGGTGTAGCAGAGGGTAGTCTGTGTCATAATGTTCCGGTAATTGTGCTTGTGTGACTTTTTGTTAGGCTTTATCATAAAATAATGTCTTTTTGATGCTAGGTCTGCATTGCATTTTGTACAGATAGAATTAGATTTTGAACTAACTAGGTTTAGTACTTAAAAGATTGTAGTCCCAACACCATACTTTCTCTGATAAGGTGAATAACTGTTGAAGCAGCTTCACGCTGCTCTTGCTGTGCCATATCCTCACCTGAGATACCTGGTTTAAAAGATTCTCGGATAGGATTGTAACTAATCTAAAGCCTGGTTTTCCTACAGTAATAGATAAACGTGCAGAAGAGCATTTTGTAAAGTACAGAGATGCTTTGTGAATATTAGATCTGTTCATGCTTGTGTATGTTAAAGCATCTTCTGTTGCACGGTGCGTGGACGATACTGCAGTGCACCTGCATGGATCATGGATCTGAATTTATCTTTAAACACTGAATTTATTCAGATCAGTGATCTGAATCAACTCGTATTTAATCACTGCTATGAAATCATAACACAGCTCAGAATACATATGTCTTTTAACAGTAAAAATATTTTTGAAGTCGTGGTCAGGTTACCAAATACTTAAACATTACAGCGATTCCCTTCCAAGGAATAAATCCTAGGAATCACTGTGTGGCAGCATTTGCATCCTCCTCTTTACCTCAGTGGAAATACGTCAGCACTTAGACATTAAACTCATTAGGAGACTGAAAGACTGATTTTGCCAGTTTCTATCTGGAAACTTGAGATCCTGATTTGTGCATTTTTTCTGTAGTTTAACGGAATAAATTTGAGAAATGCTACAGAGCAACAGGCTCGACTAATCATTGGACAGCAGTGTGACAACATTACTATTCTGGCTCAGTATAACCCACATATGTATCAGCTCGGCAATCATTCACGATCAAGGTAAGGCTGGCTAGACTACTCTCTGGTCTCTTCAGTTATTTAGCTAGTAGCTAAGCTCTGCACAGCCAAATTAAAAACTATCTGCATGGAAAATATTTAGCATCAGTGAAACATTAAACCACCAGTCTATTTAATTTAATTTTATTTTATTTTTCTCTTAGTTCTCGCCTAGAACCTGTGAGTAATCATTCTACCCCTCAAGGCAGTGGAGCTGCAACACCTGACAATCATTCCGTAATTGACACTGTGAGTGAACAAGATGAAGGAACAATGACACCACCATCCAAACAAACCACGCCAACCACAAGTCCCCGGAATTCGTTAAGGTAGAGAGTAAAACTTTTGCCTTGGGAAAAAAAGATGGCCAGGGCGGATTTGAAGGGCATTAAAAACGAGTGTACTTTTGTGCATACTGCATCTGGCTGCAATAAATCAGCAGACGAGTTCAGTGGAGCCAAGGATAATTGTACATGTTTGAAAGACGAGGTCTGTAAGGAGTGAAGAAGTTGACTACAAGATGGCTTTAATTAAGAAGGTCTGCAAGGAATATGAAGTTTGTCTTATAAGACTCTTACCTGCAGATGACCTATTTTGAATGACAATTATGTAAATATATATTTTTCAGATGGCTAGTTGATTGTATGAAATGCAATTGAAGTGCATGTGTTATTTCTCCCTGTCAAAAGGGGCCCTGTGGACACAAACAAAAGGACACCTGAACCTAGAATTGTTGTTGTTAAAAAATCCCAAGTGGATCTGGGGATCCAGATATGTGGTGGAAACCTCTATGGAATATTTGTTGCAGATGTAGATGATGATAGCCCAGCAAAAGGACCCGATGGACTAGTCTTGGGTGACATGATACTTGAGGTAAGCTGCTAAGGAAAGTCTGCAGGATAATGACAAAATGTCTATGATGGTAGGAAGAGGGAGCTGTACAAAGAATCACACTGTCTCGCAATGGGAGGTGGTCTGTGAATCTTGAGTTCCTGCCACAAAACCCAGGTAAGAACGAGGAGGATGTATAACCTTCATTTTGGCTGGAACACATGAAGAGCTGGATGATGTGGACCTGGAGAGCTACCATTATTGAGAGCACAAATTTGTCCACAGGTTTGAAGGCATAATGTACTTCCACTTGGAATTACCAATACCTGCTCTCTTCATCTAAATAGGAAGTCCTGAATTCAATTACTGCACACAGGCAAAAGGCAAGGATATGAAAGATACTGCAAAGCAGTGAACAATACTGATCCTTTCACTATGAAATTGTAATGAGAGTTTAGGGAAAGCCATGCATTATGTCTGTTTTCTATGTTTGAAATGAGAATATTTATCTACTTGGCAGGACTTATGGTGGTAACCGTGTGTTTATGAGCATCTCAGATAAAACTGAGCATTGAGACCATCTGAGCACTGAGACTGCAATATCCAGATGGAGATTTTGCTCTGTAGTTGTGTTTCTGACTTGCCTCAGACCACTTGCTTTCCAGAAAATATGAAATTCTTTCCAGTGTGAATTTTACACAACTTTTTGAAAACCATTTATAGAAGTTCGGGCTCTCTCTCACGGTGCAGGTCTGCTGTGTTCACTTGGGTGTTTGGTTTTCCTCTCCCATGTCTCAGTCCCTGGCTAGACATCTTAAAGTTCAGACTGCACTAGGGTTAGGTGGCAAGGTTTACTTGCATATACAGCCTGCCAGTGGAGAAAGCCAAACTCATTTTGCTTGTTTTTCAACCTCACCTAATTCAGTTGCCTGTTAAGACAGACATAAATGCCTTTGTTTCATGTTTTGCAGTATGGGTCTATTGATATGCGAAATAAAACAGCTGAGGAAGCGTATCTTGAAATGTTGAAGCCTGGAGAAAACATCAAAATAAAGACTCAGTACAGAATAGAAGAGTTTAATAAGATAAAAGAGCTTCCTGGCGATGGATTCTATATCAGGTATCGTGAGTGTGACTGTTAATGATAGTATAAAGCTGTGAGGATAATATGCTGCCTGTCGTGAGAGAGACAGTGCATCAGTTTTACCACATATTTTAAAATAAAAGTTTACTAATTTATCCCAGCTCATGTCTGACAGTGAGTACACAGCCTGTAGCATAGCACGTCTGCGTGTTTTACGATAAACCTGTGTGCTCTTGAAATGTGGAGTGTGCCACTAATTTGCAAACTTTCTTTTCAAAATAACTATGCATGTTCTTCCCTTGAGTTGCTGGAGATCAGTTACAGAGCTTATTGATGTCTTTCTTTCCAGAGCACTTTATGACCGTGTGGCAGAGGTAGAGCAGGACTTGAGCTTTAAGAAGGATGACATTTTGTATGTTGATGACACTCTACCACAGGGAAACTTTGGTTGCTGGATGGCTTGGCAGCTAGATGAGAATGCTCAGAAGCTGGAAAGAGGACAGATTCCGAGTAAATATATGTGAGTGACCTCAGTTACAGTCTTTATCTTACAGTCTTTAAAAGCCTGACTAGTTAACTGTGGTAAAAAAGACTTGTATGCTTCTATTCTTTCTGGGAGATGCTAACTCTTGGACATTACATTTTAGAGGTGGCATATTTTAATAACACTGAATTAAGCATATTGCTCTATCAAGTTGCTTTTAAATAGTAAACTAGAAATGGAAATGTTACATAGATCAGTGTTGCAATAGAAAATTCAGTAATAGAAGTGAGAGTAACCACAGCAAAAATGTCCTTGAAACTAAGGATATCACAGTTGTTCTTGGCAGGCATCAGTATCTTCAGTTGTCTTTGGACAGCAACTGTATCCACCACAATCTCATAATGCTGGTAGAGCATTTGGTTAGAGGGGTATGCAGGAAATAAATCTGTACATTTTTACTGAAATCACATTAGTTACTGCTCAGTGATTAAAATATCTTGCATTTTAAGATTACTGGTTTTCTTTTTTCTAATACTCTTCTCTCCATGTCATCACTTGAAATTCCTCCGGACAGTGGTACTATGTGGAATGTGTGGAAGAGCAATATATACACACAGACCCATCCATACACATTGTGGAAGATGGATAGTAAACCCAGCTACTTTTTACATGTGTTATGTGGCCAAAATATTTTCACTCATATAAAATTGCATAAAATAAACCTGTTATTTTGGGCTGCTACTGAGTTATTTGTAAGGATGAGTATAACATGCAAATGCATAGAATGAATAGGATCTTCCCTTCTGTGCGAGGCTGACTTTCCTAGCAAGTAGGTGCATATTGTTCCCTCTGCCTTGGAGAATTTTGCTCTGCCTGTCAGAGCAGTCACCCTCTGTGCCATACTGCTATTTATATTATAAGAATCCTCAGGAAATGATGGCAGTGTGAGGTTTTCAGATGCTTGTTATTTGATTTATGCTAATGTTTGTTTCTGTTTAAATTCCCGTGGTGAAGATACTCAAGCCAAGGCTTGAGATGAGTATTTTCGGTGGGTTCCAGAAGCAGCAGTGATACTGTTTGTTGAAAAAAATTGTAAAAGATAAGTTCAAATACCAACCATTTAGTTTGCTTTGTTATAGGATGGATCAAGAATTCTACAGAAGACACAGCATGTCTGAGGCTAAAGATGAAAACAGCTCATCTAAGACTTTGTCAGCAGCAGCACGAAGGTCATTCTTCAGAAGAAAGCATAAACACAAACGAAGTGGTTCCAAAGATGGAAAGGATTTACTGGCTCTTGATACAATCAGCACAGACTCAATTCCTTTCTTGGATGGTAAGTACTTCTGTAATACTTGGGAGGGGTTTGCATTTCCTTCTTACCAAGTTTTTTTTCACCAGAGAAACCACATATTATGTCTCGTTCACACTCTTAGGAAAAATAAGGAATGTTTGGTTTTAAACGTTGGGTGAGTGGTGGGGGTGGGTAGGGGGGAGAAGCACCAGGCTCAGTTAGAAAAGCATGGTTTAAGCTGTAAAGTAGAGACAAGTGCAATAATGGCTAGGGAGCATTTTTTGAATTTGTCAAGGCCCTTGTCCCTTGAAGGGAATAGTTTTCATAATTACTGCTAGCTTTCTTCTTCTTTTCTGAGGAATGCCAGGAAAATAATTTAGAAGTAAATCTTCTTTGTGTGTAGATTCTTCAAGTCTGGCATATCAGCGTGTACAGAAGGTGGACTGTACCTCTCCTAGGCCTGTCCTTATTCTAGGACCTTTGCTTGATGCTGTGAAAGACATGTTGGTCAAAGAATCCCCAGGAAAGTTTTGCAGATGTCCTCTGGGTAAGTATACAAATAAAACCCATTTACTCTTGCTTAGAATACATTATGGTAGCTTCTATGGAAGTGAACTAAATGTTCCAGAAATATGGGGAAAAAACCTCCCAAGAATCTGTGTTTACAGACATGGTTTCATTAGCCCTGTTCTGTGCCTAAGGAATAGTAATGGGACTGTATCTCTTCTGGTTCTGTGAAACAGAGGTTATGAAAGCTTCCCAACAAGCCATTGAACGGGGTGTGAAGGATTGTCTGTTTATTGATTATAAACGGAGGAGTGGACATTTTGATGTGACAACTGTAGCTTCTATAAAAGAGATAACAGAAAAGGTGAGTCACTTTTAGTGCTGTAGTTCCTTGGGGAATTTACTACATGGGGGGGTGTTGGAAATTTTGTTAGTGTTGGCCTCCTTCCTTTAAGGCTTTCAGGGAGTTGTTCCCCAGGCTGCCGAGTAAAATAAAAGTCATCTCACGGTGGCATGTAACTGTTTAAAGATGCAAAGTTGCCTTTGTAGAAACTAGGAACATCCCTATTCTTTTACAGTATTATTAAATAAAGTTAAAAATTATTTTCTTAGATGCCATAGATTCTACTCTCTACCCCACCAAATGAGAATTTAGGGTTTTTTAAACTATTTAATTCAGTCATGTAGAACAGAAACATCCTAACAGTCCTGGAGACAGATGTTAATTAAAAGCTGTATATTTCATATAGTTTTTTTTATCAAACCACACAAAGTTTTACTACTTTAGCACTTGGGTTTGCATATGACTTCTGAAAGATAAAATTGCTATGAATATTTAAATATGGAAAAAATGTATTGCATGTATTGCAAAGTTTTCGTTTCATTAGTTTTTGAAATAACTTTTATTTCAATCAGTGCTTGCTTTTGCTACTATGAATGGGATTTCTTGCAGTTTGTCATCTTCTCCCTGTTGTTAGAAATCCTTTGGGTACTTATTGCTCAGACTCCCCAAAATGCTAAATGTGTAGTGAAATTCTGTTGGGTTGCTATGATTCAGGGAGGGGAAGAAGTGGGGGATTTTTATGTGTGTCCTGTGTTCTTTAACTGAATGACTGTTATGCATTTACATTTGATTTTAGGATTGTCATTGTCTGCTTGACATCGCTCCTCATGCCATCGAACGGCTCCACAGTGTTCATATCTACCCTATTGTAATTTTTATTCGCTACAAAAATGCTAAACAAATCAAGTAAGTCTGTGAGGGGTATAGTTCAGGGTTGGTTATTTTAGCGTGTTACCATTATTGTTTCTTTCATCCTAGTCAATTTAAATGTCTTCAGAATGTGGAAATTAATCCTTGTAAAAACCACTGTGAGGTAAATAGTCTTAACTTCATTTTGATTGCCTGACAATTAAGTGAATTTTTGAAAGAAATCAAGCAGTGCAGGCTAAACTGTATGTACTCCAGGAAGCACTCAGTTCTTTCCTGCTCACCTTTGTTTTAAACTGAAAGACTGATACGGGTGGGATCCATTGAGGATTAAGTGGTGACCGTGACAGAGTTATTCCTCATCTTCTTAGGGAGGCCAAATATGTGAATGCAGTGCCAACTGATGCATAATCTTGGCTTTCCCACCTTCACTCCCTAGTGAAACAGCAAGGGAAATCCCCTTGTGCCATGGAGTGGATATACTGCGCTCGTCTCAGGCCACATTGTTTCGGTCATTAGGAATTTCCTACTTGAATCTAGCCAGGAACGGGACATGGGAGTTACAGACCCCAGTCCCTCCCCTAATGTTTGAGTAAGCCTACACACATTTTGATAGATTGGCCAGAAGTGATGTAATCTCCCATGTAAGTGTTAACAAACAGATTCAGAGATCTTATCGAAATTTTCAACATTTTGCTCTTTTAATTTTGAAAGTTGAAGACTTCTTGTGTTCTTGATCTGTAGGTAAGTTTGATGACTTTATATTTAATAAGGGATCTAAGTTAGCACCATTCATAAGTAGAAGCAATACATAAACCAATGCGTATTTGATTACCACTGTAGGATCATGCACTTGAATGATAAATAGACCTGTCATGTCTTGAGCCCCTTTGGAAATGCAGTGATGACCATTACAGCTATCTCTTTTTTTTCGGCAAGTGACAGAGAGCAATTGTCATAGACAAGCAAGAATTTAGAGCAGTCATCAAAGTAAGATGCAGTGGCACATTGCCTGTTACGAACACCAGAGATTTTTCCCAACAACTTTTTTGATGCAGCACAGCTGCTATTGGCATGCTCTGAAACCCTGCACAGCAGCGTTAGGTTAGGTTAGTAGTGAAGGGTGTTTGTAAAATAAAACTGTGATTCTCTTCTCATTGCTATAAGAAACTAAGCTTATATTGCTCCTGTAGCTATCTGACCTTACTAGTTGATTATAAATTCTGATTCCTTTTAAACAGAATCCTTTACTGAGTATCTCAAATCAGATTTGGACGAGAGTGTTACAAGCCTTGATCAGAATAAAAATACTCTTTTTTTTTTTTTTACCATTTTAATTTCTCTCTCTCTTTTTTTAATTTTATTTCCAACAGCTTGTGTGATAGAAAAACTGCAATCTCAAAAAAAGTGTCATATGCAAGATGACATAGAAATATTTTATTTGCCTAATGGTTGATACTTCAAGCCCTTAAAAGAGCAGTACTTGAGCCCAGCATTCTGTAGGGAGTACTGGAATGTATATGAGATGATAATGCAGTGCACATGAACTGGAAAAAGTGATATTCGTTCTCCTTCGACCACCTCCCAATACCTGAGACTTTAAAGGAATACCATCTTGGTCTGATAGCAAACAAATTGGTTAGCACTGAAGGGATCCTGATAACCATGCTGATACTGCTGAAACACAGTAGATGGCACTCTGTGCACGGGATTATGCTTGCAAATTACATTGAGTTGTGTGATTGTGAAAGGGTAATTAATGAGTTCAAGTCTATTAAAAAAAAAATAAAAATTACTCTTACACAAGTGTTTTTTCTTCTTTCTCTTTTTTCTGTTGCAGAGAGCAAAAAGACCCAATCTTCCTGAGGGACAAAGTTACACAAAAGCATTCCAAAGAACAGTTTGAGACAGCTCAAAAAATAGAACAAGAGTATAGCAAGTACTTTACAGGTTAGTATTTAATCAACATTTAACTAGGAATACAGTGGAATTTATGCTGCAGTTCAAAAGATCCTTTGATCTTTCAAAGAGCTGCACTTCCCCCCCCCCCCCCCTTCTCCCTTCCCTTTTTGCAAACCTTTGCTCTGTGGGGGGCCTTGGGTTGTCC
>JANHFX010020415.1:0-41984 GCA_027560015.1 Chloroceryle amazona | reverse complement strand
GATAGATCACTGGAATAGGTTGCCCAGGGAGGTGGTGGAGGCCCCATCCCTGGAGACATTCAAGGCCAGGCTTGATGACGATCTGAGCAGCCTGACCCAGTTAGAGATGTCCCTGCTTATTGCAGGGGGGTTGGACTAGATGACCTTTAGAGGTCCCTTCCAATCCAACACATTATATGATTCTATGAAATATGTAAATTTGGTATGGCTCAGTATGGCAATGAGTCTGGCAATTCAATAATCCAAATAGATTTTTTTCCCAAAAGAAAGTGAGGTTTATCTCATACACATAAAAGTGAAGATATCTGAAAACCACATAGCATCAATTTCATTAAAAGAACCTTTATCACATTAAGCTAAGAATAATTAATTGGAGTTCTTATTTTCTTACTTTTCTTACACAAAGACATAACACAAGGAAACCTTCATTAGATATCAAAAGCTCTAAGATCATAGCCATACAGTTTGAATAAAAAAAGCTGACTATAGAGTAGCAAGTACCTAAGAAAGAAAAAACGTGACATATAAGTAGTTTGCCTATCTAAATTAAACTTTAAAAAAGGAATCAAGGAATAGAAGTAAATGGGATCAGACATGTTACCGTGTTACAGAAATACACTATACCAAACGAATCCAATATTGTTCCTTGAGAACTGTTTTTTAATGGTGGCTACGTATGTATTTTAATTCACCAGGACCTTACAAAGAGACCTAGGCTGATATAAATGGGCAGGGAGATTGATTCCAAAATGGCTGAAGTAGAGATGATAGGGGTTACTACCAGTGTGGTACGAGCTTAGTAGAGGGCATATATGAAGCAGGTTTTCCATGATGAGCATGGGACTGAATCCAGAAAGATCCTTACAGTCCTGGATTGAAGGTGGATCTCAGTAGCTATTTCCTGAATGTAAGGGATAGTCAGAAATTACAATACCTCTTCTAAGTCATACAATTCTTCCTCAGAAAAGTGAACAGTATGACTTTTTTAATACATATGAAAGCATATCCTAACCACATATTTTTTTTTGCAGTCCCCATTTTAGAAGAGTATGCATTGCTGCTTAAATTAACTGTTATCTCCCAAGCTTTCTTCCCCTAGTTCATTGCTAAAGAATTTGATGTCTATTTCCCTCCTCAGTAAATATAATTTTACGCATATATATGTAATGTGTATTTTGTGTAATAATAAGTAGTATAAACTATCTGTTTAGGAAGAGCAGGTTTCATGCTTTTTAAAGAATAACTAGCCATTTCTAAGGGTATCATCTTATGCTGATATTTGGGTCAGTCAAAACAAAATCTTTGGCACCCTTATAACATCACTTCCCATGGGAAAGATCATGATGTCTGTGAGACCTCTGAAAGTTTCAGGATTAAGAAGCATTGTGCCAAATGGCCTGTATGAAATGTCCATTTCCTTACAATGAATTTCTCTTGCAATCCTGAAAGTAGGAGTTTCTTTATTTTTACAGCTCTTCATTCTAATTTACAACAGATTTTTATAACATATTATTGAGGAGTCATTTGGAAAATGTGTTTGGAAACATATAGTGACATTGGGTTGCTGTCAGGTATTTAAATTGAGAAAATGAGTTGTGTTTCACATATACCAGCAAGGATGGGACAGAGTCCCAGTTTGTCTGATTTACCATTGCATTCTACATAACTTGACATCATGAGCTTGAATTAAATATTTGGTGGCCAACTATGTTTGCAAAATTTGTTGCCTTTGTTTTTATAAGGTGGCCTAAAGTCCCAGATTGTTTTTATGGTAGAAAGACCAAGATTGTATACCCACTTTCTAGTTCCTTCTTACCTCACTCAGAAAGGAGGATTGGCTAGATGGTTTTGTTCAGAAAAAGGTATTTAATACTTATACTCCCTCCTTCCTTCCACAATATTTCTTCCCCTTGAAGAGAACAGGAACCATGACAGATTTCTCCATTCTTTTGCTTCATCCTGGACTACTCTGATTCTGCTACAAGTTACCCAGATGTCCTAGTTTCAGATAAAGTTATTTTTTGTCTTAGTAGCTGGTACAGTGCTGTGTTTTGGATTTAGTGTATTTAGAATTTATTTAGAATAATGTTGACTTGTATTTTAGGTGTTGCTAAGTAGTGCTTATCCTAGTCAAGGACTTTTCAGTGTCCATGTTCTGCCATCAAGTAGGTGCATAAAAAACTGGGAAGAAACATAGCCAGGACAGCTGACCAGAGCTAGCCAAAAGGATGTTCTATAGTACAGGACACCATGCTCAATACATAAATGGGGAGAGTTGGCCAGGGGGCCTAAATACTGCTCAGGGACTGTGTGGGCATCGGTCAGAGTGTGGTGAGCAATTGCATTGTGCATCATTTGTATTTTTTGGGTTTTATTTTTCTTTCTTTTTTTCTATATTACTATTATTATTTTTTTATATCAATGATTAATCTCTTCTTATTTCAACCCACAAGTTTTACTTACTTTTTTCTCAGTTTTCCTCCTCATCCTACCAGGGGCAGGGAGGAGTGAGCAAGTGGCTACATGGTGCTTAGTTGCTGGATGGGGTTAAACTATGACACCAGAACATTTTCTTCTTAAAAAAAAAAGTCTGTCTTCTTACCTTCCCCACAAGACCCCATTTTCCTTCTTAATGGAGAATAATATAGCTAATTTTAAAGAAAGAGTTACTAATTTATATTTGAAGTCTTAACATTGCTGTCACCACTGTGCCACCACAAAAGATATGCAGGTGGCCCACTCCTACTCTGTCCTAACAGGTGCATTTATTATTGGCTACTGTCAGCCAGGTCCACTTATGTCCATGGGAGGGCTGCAAGAATTAGTCCCTTGTCAATAAGCACTATCTTGCAGCTCCCTCTGCACTGAGCTGTACAGTTACTCCCAGTTCCTCCTGTTTCATGCCGCTCAATGCTGTCATACTCCTGCTGCCCATGCATACTTCAATGGCATAAAAAAGTGACGATGAGTGTAAACCACTTCTCAGTTAAATCAGCCTTGAAATTTGATGTCCTATTTTAAGCAGTTATCTCTGTCAGAAAATTCAGGACTACAATATTGCTGTAGTACAATGTTATTACTGGGAATGAGTGTCTGATTGGGAAAGCATTTTACTGTGTCTATACCACTGAGGTTTAAAACAAATGTAAGAATGGGTGGAAAAGAGCAGCAGGAAGAAACTCGTGAAAACCCTGGAAAAGCAAATTGTCTTAAAAGATCCTGTCTCATAGTTGAAGTACTTTCCCAGAAAGCTACCATGACCCTGTGTTGTTCCCAGAGGGTAATGATTTGCTGCTGAACTACTCCATATTCATCTCCTTCCCTTTGTTGGCATTAGATGTCCATCCATTTTCTCTGTTCTTCCACTCATGGAAGACAAAGAACGATGGAGTTTACACCATCTCCAATCCTGTACACAGACTTTAAGTTGTAATTGAATAAAGTGAAAAGGTTTTTTTTCCTCGTATCCTCACATAGACAGCTGAGAGAGACAAAATCCAGTCCTGAGCAGATTTGCTGAATTGGAGAGACATGTCAGCTGTTGCTGTGGTGGAGAAGGCACAAGTGGTCTCTGAACCTGGAAGGTGATTGCCTGTGCTTTGCACATCTGTGAGCAACAACAGACAGAACAGAATGTCTCTCCTGATCTCTAGATGCTTTCAACCATTTTTAGAGCACCTGAAACACTAGAAGAAACTCAAATAAGCAAAAGATCAAACAGCAGCAAATTTTCTATCTCTGAGTAATATTCCAATTAAAATGACAACAAAATAATTGGGAGTAGTGAGACAGCATAGAAGATAGCTCCTTCTTCAAAATGACCCTTTTGTATAACAGCATCCTATTTTAAATACCCCTGAAAATAATGAGCTGCAAGATATAATTAGCATGATATGAAGAGTTATTTTCAGATAAAAGTCTGAAACAAATACTAAAGCAAAGGGAACTTGGTCCTGCCAGCAGCTCTTAATTTCCTTAAATTGAAGAGTTCCTGGCTAAAACTCATTCTCTGATGCAAGGAGACTGAACATAGTTATGGCAAGGTTATAGTTAACTTTGAGTAGGAGATGATGGTGGAATGAATGCAAACCATGTATTTGCAGCACAGTATTCTATATCTTGCTTACTTCTTTGGACTGTGAATAACACCTCAGCTGATGTGTTGTGGTCTTTGTTGTGAGCCGGTGGCATGAGCACTGGGGTGCTTCTCTGAACTGAAGTGCAACTGTGCCCATTCTTGGCTTGTCATTAAATAAATATAAGAAGCTCCTTGAAGGAGACTGGTAGAAGTCAATGTATATTTTAATACTAGAATGATATTCTAAGTAAAAAAAGCTAGAACTTTAACTGTGAAGTCTCAATTTTGAGGTGTAACATGAAAGAATGGAAAATTAATTTAATTATTGGGATAAACCCAACATTTTAGCACAATTTGGCATATCATGCTTGTATGTAGGAGGGAGATTGCTTGGTCAGTCTCACAAAAACTTCTGTATAATATTGAAGCCCTAGTATACAATAGGATTCTTATCATAAATTTAAGACAAAAATGCACTGTAAAGTTTTATTACAGATGGAAATCAGACTCTGCCTCATCTTTTGGTGTTTTACCAAATATGGAAGCAATCTATATTTATCTCTGAATCTTTGAGACTAGTCAAATGTTAGAAGAGTAAAATGAGCTAAAGTTTCAGATTTTGGACCTAAATTTATTACTAGAATATGAGAGAAATTCTCTAAATTTTGATACCTAATACCATCAAGTCTTGGTAAAATAGTTAATGTCTGCAACAGTGAAACTGTGAAATATCTGACATATATCGAAGACAGAAACTTAAGTCTCTCTAGGACTTGTTGATTCAAATCCTTGAATGTTTCAAATTACTCATATTCATGAATGTTGAATCTGTTTGAATATTGATGAGATTAATCTGGTTTATTTTGTTTTTCGTCAGGAAGGTCCTTTTGTTTCAGTATCCTGTAATATGTTTCTCAGTCCACAAAAAATAAGACCCTTTTTTGGAGTCCTTGAATATCTATCATTTTCTTACACTCTGAATGCAGTTAGATTAGGTCTTCAGGAAGAAGTGATAACTTGATTTCATTATTAAAAAAAAAAAAAAAAGTATTTTGATATTCAACACAGGTTTTTTTATTATTAATTTGTTTTCTTAGTTGACCATAAGAAGCTCCCATTGCAGTCCTGAATTTGGCTAAAAAAAAAGGGAAAACTGCATTTTTAAGACTAAAGAGCATTACTCCAGCTTTAAGTGATAATTAGAAACACTTCGTTAATATCTACCCAGAGTTCAACACCTTTTTCAATGTCCCCGTGGTTAATCCAACATAATCACGAGTGTCTTCTTGCAGGTGTGGGTTTTTCTATGAGCATAAACTTGACTGAAAGCATCTGATTCACAGCCTGTGCCAGGATAGCAGATGCTGTGCGAGTCATTTCAGAGTGATAGAGTGTGTGGAATTCATGACTGTAAAAGTAACATCTTTCTTCTGAGAGCCTATTCCAAGATATTTTTGAAATCTTTTCTTTTTGAAACCTTTTAATTTAGGAAGTTTAGAAAGCGAAAACAAGTATTTTACTTATACCTAAGGTCAATTCTATGTTGCTTTCTCATATTTGTGGATGTCACATGCTGTAGAATTATTCGGCTTGGGAACCTCTTGTCCATGACTTGTGTGTGGGCTTTGTGCAAGAATAAACTCACATAAAGCCCATGGATACAGTCAGTTCTGGTCATCTGTAATTCAAAGTCAGCATCTGAGAAAATGGCTACAGACTTCTGAGGTACAGACTGGGAGAAATGTATAGCACAAAGGCAAAAAGCAGAAAGTGCTTTTACTTGTTACAGAAAAGAAATAACCAAAATGGAGGGTTGTAGGTTAGAATCACACCATGAACCTAAGTTTTGCTCTAATTCCCATGGAAATTTAATATTGGAGAAGGCATTTAAGTAACTGAAGGAAACTGCTTTGATTGTAAGGCAATTGTCATCACTGAAATAATTTCCAGCTCTGCTTTGTTCCTCTCAGTTATGTGTGCAACTGGAGTGGAGTGCAGAGCTTCAGACAGGTCTTTGAAATAAGTGCTAAAAATGTCATCTCCATCCATTTATACAAGGCAGTGCAAAACTGCTCTTTTTATTTTTGTATTTTTTTCCCTCACTCTTCAGGAGCTTAAGGTCAAAATGTTACTTTTGTAAATTCTGATCAGCTGTTGTCCAATTTGATGAAGGTAAAGTTTTCAGGAATCCAGGATACGCTTGTTTCCTTAAAGCAAACACCTAAAATACCTCTATATTCTATAGTGAAAGATCACATGCTTTTTAAAATGTGCTATTTAAACATAAAGAACGAAGATGAAGAGCGAGTTCTGATGATCAGTGGTTTCTGAGCATATCTGGAAATAGCAAACAGAAACTCTTTAATTCCTGAGATGTCCCCATAAGGTATTGCAGTATTAGTTTTATACTCTCATATGAAAATATAACACTGTTCTTTTAAGCCCTGATCCACTACACAAAGTGACAATCATAATTACCTAATTTTCCCACTAACTGAAAATGTAGGATTTTGAAAGACAGGGCCACAGCACCTAAAAGAGAGGGAAAAGAGTCTGAGAATGGCTTATGACCTTTTACTATTGGTTTTGCCTTTTAGGAAACAGCTGCAATAACTACTTGTATTCACTGTCATTTATGACATTTTTAGGTTATTACCACCTCCCATACATGTTATAGAGGGTTTAGATCCACATTCTCTCCGTTAAAGATGTTTATATCCTATTGTATTTAACTGATAACTGCTGTTTACAAATTCCATACTTGGTGAATAGAAATCAGAATTGACCAAGGACACGAAGCTGAGACATCCTCAGTTTTAATCCTCATGTTAAAATCCTGTGCTGCTGTGGCTTAGTTATCCACTGCTTTCTATCTTTTTTTTTTTCTTTCTGAACTATAATCCTCCGCCAGTACTTACACACTACATAGGAGAGGAATTGAGAGGATAGATAGTGCCTTAATAGAGCTGTTAAACAGAAATCTATTCATGATTATTATTATCCAACAGCTGATTTCCATCTACAGGAAAAAAAGTCATGTTCTGCTATAATATACTATATAATTTACTGATCTGCACTTAACTTGGCTGGGACTCAATCCTCTCTGCAACTGAACTACAAAAAACTTCATATTTACTTCAGAGGGATTTTTCCTCAGAAGGATACATCATACATTCTTTAGAGAAAGTGTATTTTTCTTGCAATGAAGTAACTATCAAATGAGATCAATTTCTAGGGGCTTTTAGAGCTCAAACATAAAATACCCACAGCTACAAGAAATCATTCTACAGTTAACCCTTCAGCTGTCTGAATTTATTTACATATATATAAATAGATAAGCATATATGTCTATGATACATATCTATCTATCACACAATCACTGCATACCTGTAGGATGAATGGAGTCTTCTCCACCACCTGATCAGTAGAAGACGGCATATCAGTCTTTATGAAGGGACTGCAGTCCCCATATTTTTGGTTGTTGTACCTAGCATGCACTGTCTGCAATAGAAAACAGAGTATTAAAAGTAAATGAATAAGTATACAGTTCAGATTTACACACACACACAAAAATAATAATAAAAAAATCCCACAGAATCAGTTTAGCTCAATCATGTTTGTTTCCTGGCTACAGAAGAAAATGACACCCATTCTTCTGTATTTCTTTACTGATTTTTTTCTTCTGCTAATATTCACTGCTTTTCATTCTGTCTTTATCTGCAATTTATCTAGTAAACATTTATTTCGGCTAATGAAACTGTTCAGAAGCAATTTTTTTTTATTTTGGAAGAAACTGAAATGTAGGATGAAAAGCAACAGAAATCAAAATGCACAGCTTGAAGTCTCTTTGAGTTACTTGATTTTGAAAGTGCCTGTAACGTCTAGTCATCCAAGCTCATTGCAGCAACAATGCCAAATTGTGACATTTTTATTAAAAAAAAATATCTATTTTAAATGTCATCAACAGGTTAAATTAGTGCTTTCATATAATCTCAGGTTTAGGGCTGATACAATTTCAACCTTCTCAGAAGATTTTAGAAGAGACAACAGGAGCCGATTTTGGTGGCAAGTCTCTGGAGCACAGATCACAGACTCCTGAACAGAGTGTCCCTTTCCCGCACTAGAAACAGGTACAGCTCTACACCTGGGTACCACCACTCACACTCACCAAAGCCTTTGTCAGTACAAGTCAGACTCACACATATGTCATTCTTGCCTCTTCCTCTTCTGTTCACCATCACTCCCCATTTCGGAAAGAGTTTGCCTGATTTTGGTGGCAATCAGAGGTTTATAGGTCTGGATCTTTGGCCCAACTGGAGAACGCTGGTGAATGTCAGCAGAGTGACTTCAATGCTTTGCTAATAATCTCTCTATAGACCAAAAAACTAAGCTTCTGCTCTCTGGACTACCCTAACCATTCATGTCTCCAGGAGTTCAACATAATGACAGACAGCTCAGGGAACTAAGAGTATACTAATGGGTCCTGACATTCACAAGGGTTTTCAGGAAACAATTTGACATGGTTAATGCGTAATAATTGCCCTTTGCTTTTTAACAAGCTTGGCATTTGTAAATGAACATTTACACAAGGTAAGGACTCTCTTAATCCTTTGTTAAAGATGAACAGATTCTAACAAATGGTCTCACATCAGCTGCTTGTAAGTTACAGAACATGCTAGGGAAGCGGAAGACTTTAAAAATACCTGTAATTAGAAATTGCATGGTACAAACACCCACCTCAGAGTAAAATTACATGGACATATTTACAAAGACTATATATCAATTCTGTGATACAGACTGTGATCAATTTGCCCACAATCCTCCAAATACAATAAATATTTCAAAGCTGCCACAATCTTCCAAATACAATAAATATTTCAAAGCTGCATACATTGCACATGCGTTAACAATACAGAGGCCAACTGATGGAGCTGAATGGCATCAGATCCCATCATGCAATCAATAATGATAAACTGATCTTCATCCTCCCCCAAACTACCTTCAAAAATTCCCTTGTGTTCTGATACCCTCATTTTTGACCCTTTTTGACCAGTATCAACTTTAAAATAATCTTATTACTTTAGCAAAAGTTACATCCTAGATTGGCTGAACTTTTATTCACTTCTGCCAAATCGATTTTTGAGATGGAATTTAAGAAGAAATCTTTTTAGTGAATGTTGGTACTTGCATCATCTTCTTTTTAACATTATTTTATCATTCTTACAAAATCAAAGATTTTCATCTTTAACAATATGCATATATACTTGAAATATTGACTAAGTTTGTTCTTTATTACTTTTTTTGCATGCTACTATCACAAACCATTGTGGCATGCTTATTTTCCTTGTTTTTCTCTAGTAACAAATTTTATTTTCTTCTGAGCTTCATTTATGCCAGTCAAATACTAGAAAATAACTTGCAAATTTTAATATGACTTAAATTTTTACTGTCATTATTGGGTTTTCCAAAAAAAAAAATCTGTATTCTAGTAAATATATTTTATTATAAAGAATGGACAGCATATTTTTATTATATTTTTCAACTTCAGATCAAAAAACCTTAATAATAAACAAGCAATTCAGCATAAAACAATATGGCTTAAAGAAATCCTGCTTCCATTCCTTTGAAAGGCCACCTCTAATCTTATCATGAAGTAGTGCTATTCTTGTCAGATAAATAAAGTAAATATATGCAAACTAGCTACTTTCCTCATAGATTGTGGTCTGCCTACTATGTGCTACTCAGATGTTAATTTTGGAAGTTGTGCAGAATCTTGGGTTAGTGTAGACAGAAAGAGGGTGGCTCTGAACATAAATGAATTTGGCTTCCTGTTTCTAAAGAAAGAATAAACCAGCACTTCTGTGATGTAAAAATGGCCAAAGTCATTCATGCCTTTATCTCCAGAGTGAGTCAGAGGAATGGATTTTACCCTAGCTTTGTGCAATTACTAAAACAGCAACAGTAGAACAGATCATCTATCATACCCTCAATACTATGAGAAATACTGAAACTGTACCTTATCTTCAGACACATAAATCAGAGACTATTTCCTATATTGCTAGCAAGCTGTTCATAATTAGTATAAACCTCTGTTTTATTCTTTCTTCTTCCTTAATATATATTTTTTTATTGCTTTAATTTTTTTTCCTTATTTTTAATGCCAGCTATGAAATGGGAAAATGATATGAACTAAATATTCATATTGGCAGAAAACATTGTAAACATATTGTCAATTGATGATTAGTTGTCACACAAAGCTTCTTTGAAAGGTCTAGGGTAAAAAACACATTTTATTTTCATATCATGTATTATATATAATATTATAATAAAATATAATATACCAAAACCCCACAACACTATTTCTCCATTTTGCTGGTTTGACTACTGAATATTCTGTTCACAGAAAGTTCATACACTTCTCCCCCCAGAAAAACCTAATATGTAGTTTTAAAATAGCACTTTCTAAACAGATGCAAAATCATAGCTCTGTTGAAGTCAGTAAAAGCTTGTTCCACAGATTTCAATTGAACAAGTATTTTACCTCAGAGGAGGTAAACCTCATTTTCATCCTGACTGAATGGCTTTAATTAGATTAAGTGAATTAACCTCAGGGATAAGAACTTAAAAATACGATAGCATTATACTTGGACTCATGATGTATACAAATTTAAGTATTTAGGAAGAAAAAGCAATCCTTGTATCTATAAAAACTACAGAAAACAATGCCAGTACTTTGTCTACCTTAGGGAAGGATCTCAAGCTGCAAAGTCCGCTCTTGCATCTACTAAGTGTCCAGAATACCAAGTAAGAAGGGAAAGAAGGGATGGGACATCACTTAATAACATCTAAGAAAAAAGGGACCTTTTTTAGCACAGCAGCAAGTCTTTCTGGGAGCTGGTCCATATCTGTGCTTCTAATGTGGGGATAATGTGTATATTTTCTGTTTAGGAATCACTAGATAAAATGAGAAAATGGAATTAGGTTAGAAATGTACTCTCATTTCTGAGCAATACATAAAGAACATTATCCAATGCCATAGCAGGAAAAATTTAAGAGTATTCAGAAATAAAATAAAACATAATCCAAAAGAGCAAAACCAGGCACCGGGCCATCACAAATAACAATTAATCCATTGTTGGTTTCAGATTGTGGATTTGACCGTCAGCTGCTGAACATAGTGAGCATGGTCCATTTACTGGTCTACATGATGCTTCTTTATTTTGACCTGAAAAAAGTAAGTATTCCCAAGGACCTGGTCTTAGGGGCAATGAAATTAAAATTCTTTCCAGGAGGGTAAAAAAAAATAATAATAATAAAAAAAATCAGTCTGAAGTGTATCGAATGGGTAATGAAAATGAAATTAATTTGAATGAAAATGGTTTGATAATGAAAATTAAAAATGGTTTTGTCAAAAATGTCACAGGCAAACATGCATAATCCTGAATGAGATTTGTAACAGGTTTTTTTCTGTCTATCCTGGGGGATAAAGGAATAAAATTTTCAAAATTAAGATGACTTTAAGGGCTACTCCAGGTAAAACAGAACAGAATAATAATTCAGTGAGTGCAGAATATCCTTATCGATGACAAGGCAGATGATTTAGGAGTTGTAAAATTTTAATAACACTGTGGAGCTTCACTGACTTTGAACCCTGGTTCCTGGATAAAGATTTAATCTTTCTTTTTAACTCTGAAAAGTGTCTTGCAGTTTTACAGATCTGGAAGGTTTGACATAGTTTGTTACTTTCTATGAAACCTGAGTTATAATCTCCTGTTAGCTGGAGTTTTCCTTGTATCTAATTTTTATTCAAAGCAAGAGTTACAGTTTAGTGTAATTGTTTCTTTAAGTATCTCACCAGTAATGGCTGTTAGTCACTTACATGAACTGCCTCCACTTAAAGTCCCAATTTGCACAGCAGGACCATGCAGAGCTGTAGTACAGGACAGGATATTTAAAACAGTATTAAATAAAGTAAGAAAAAACTGAGAAAAAAAAAAAGTAGAAAAAGAAAAATAAGTATCGGTATTAGAAATATGGAACTAAGGAAAAGTACTGAAGAGAAAAGCTGTGAAAAGAGGGGGTTAGAAATTAAATTAAAAATACTACTGAGAAGGTGCAAATCACAGTGCACTCTGAAAAGCAGGTGCCTGGCCACTGAAACTGTTGACAGAATATTGGAATTTTAACGATCAATGCAATTTTAACATAAATAGCCTTGTGGGAGAGTAAAGTTTGATTTTAAGAAAAATGATTCCTCATGTCTTGGCTGTTCCCAGAAGCATGGGAAATCCAGGTTCAAAACCTTAGTCTGAACCAAGTGAAGAAATGAGTTTAACCTAGGTCAATCCTCTACAATCCTTTTCAGAGAAGTATGGCAGAAAGGAACTCCTAAAACACTCAGTCACTTCCAAATGTGACAAGAAAAAAGTGTCTTCCTCCAACCACAAGCTGGAGGTCTTCCTGGAAGCACATATGAACACTAAGAGGTGACTGCTGCAGTAACATATACTCCATTCAGTAATGGTTGTTTGCAGTTATAAAATGTCCATAAAGCGGGACTTCTTCCAGAGCCACTCTTTGCTATCACAAGAATTCTTCCTTCCAGAGGAACTAATATAGCAGTGTAGAATACTTACAGTGAATACTAAATTCCCCCAAGTTATTCCATCAACAGTTTGTTCTTAACTGTGTGACCTCTTCAACTTTCTGAAGAGAAAAACCAAGATAGACATTCTGATTTATAAACTAATCCATGTATTCATGAAAGTAAAAAGTAGAGGAAATGCTGATAAACCTAATGAGGTATGGCCTTGATCCAATACTTAGATAAAATGGTTAAAGATAATAATTTCTTATTGTTTTGTTCTCTACAGCCATCATTTTTTTTTGAATCTGTTAACTTTGTTTGGCATTCATTGCCATATTTAGAAGCCTTGAAACGGGAAGTGATAGCAAACTTGATGTATTATACACACACTTAGGTTTCTTTGATCCTTTGAACTTACCTATTGGAAAAAAAAATAAAATAAAAAAATAAAAGGACTGTTAGGTTTTCCATTATAATGTGCATATTTATCAAACTACACTATGTAGATGAGCCTTATATTTGTACATACATTGTAACTACTGCTAGAAAACTTTAGCCACTATAATATATGATGTTAAATGGATTCCTTAACAGAACAGCTGCACAAGATCTTAAGACCAACAGAAGTGTAAAATATAGATTGAGATTCATCTTCCTACACATGTCCAAGAAAACAAGAATTTTTTGTATTTTACAGAAAACGCTGTATATAGGTCTCCCAGACAATAAATTTAGGAGAGAAGCTGCATCAGAGCCTGTGAACTGGCAGCTTCTGCCTGAAAGCATCCTACATCTGGTAGGCTGAAAGGTCCCCATTTAACAAGCAAAGACAAAACATCAGGGTCCCATTTTTCAGAAAAAAAATGAGCTCCTTTTCCCTGTGAAAAGAAAGGGTACTTTTGCCTCTGTCATGGTATTTTAAAGGCAATAAATGGGGTAATTAAATAGTTCCTTGCTGCACTGAGTTGAGCTTTAGATCTCTGTCTTTAAACAAAACAAACATTTGAGAGTGGACTGATTCCAAAGCAAGCAGTGTGTGATCTGACTGTGTAAATGAGGGCCACAGCAGCAGCTTTCATAACAGGAGGAGTTAATGCTCTACCATCCACACTCCCGTTAAGGTGCTGTTTACTTGCAGTACACAATCTCACTCATACCCTATTCTGCTAAGCACTGACAAGTAATGAATAGAGGTCCCTGACCCCAGGGCCTGACACTCAGCATACAAAAGCAGTAAATAGTTATCAGGTGAGGAGACAACATGAGGAACAATTCATAAATACCATAAAAAAGCAACTGTCAAGATCTGTCAGCTGCTTAGTTTGTCTACTGAATGCTATTTATTCCTAGCTATGAGGGTGGAGCTATTTTGCAGGGTGCTTTTTCCAATTCACTGTGGTGCCTAGGATGAAAGTTTGAAGTAGAAAGCAAGCATTACTATCAAAGGAGATGAAGCGAGATAGGCACAAAATCCAGTAGCCTTACAGTGAACATGCTGAAGTACAGAATCAAGAGCATCAAATAAGAATGTTAAATGTTTATACATAGAGATTTTGACTGAAGTGTATTTGCAATAGCACATTCTTATAGATGAAGAATTTGAATAGCATACCAGGTGGGTTATAGTAATAACCGTACATTCCATAGCAGAAGCTTTCTCATATTCCTTTCATAGCTGAAGTATATTTGAATAGAAAAAGATCTGAGTAGTGAGATCTAACAAAGCGTAAAAAATTACACAGAGTTCAGAAAAACCTGTTATTTTATTCTGTTGACATAGTGTCTTATTACAGTTTGGAGACATGAAAACTCAAGAAACAATTATATCATGCAGAAAATAGTCTATAAAGTGATGGATAAGGAATAACATCCTAGGAAGGATATTTTCCTCACTGAGACATCAGGGAATAGATTAAGTAAAAAGACATTAGTTCATCTGATCAGGATATTGCTTATGGAGAATCAGTACAGCTTTTTGTCCCTGTCTCCCTTCCCTAGAGCAGGAAGAAATATAATACTGAAAGCAATGTATCTTATCTCTACTTACTTTACTACTGTTAGATTAGGCTAGGTCAACTGAAGGCAGGGAAGTGAGTTGGAGAGTGGAGAAAAAATGACTATTTTAATAACAAAATCTTCAATAAACAGGACTATTAGGAAAAAAAAAAAAGGTCTTTAGCTTTGTGGGTAATGTTCTGTTGATGGGTTACTACCTAAAGTTGCCTCTGAGGTTGAAATCAAAGGATCCCATCTGCTCTCTCAATAGCCCAACCAGGAGGAATACGAACAGATAACAGCAAAAAGCCTCCATTTGATGTTCCTGTGTAAACAGATCATAATAAAAATAAATAATATAGTAAAAATCCCTGCAAAGCATCTTTGCATCTATTTGAATCTAAATTTGATTTTCCTGTGCATGAACAATTGGAAATGTATACTCTGCTAAAGCATCAGTAAGATCAAAGATGGAAAGAACAAGATTGCACTGACCCTACAAGAAACCAAAAGTCAGAGAAGAAACATGAAGGGAAACTTGCCAGAAGCAAGAAAGATAACTAACTGAAGAATGTACTTTCATTTTTATGATTGTTCAAGGAATATCAAGGCAAGTTAATATACTATCAACTAAGCTAGAGTCTTTCAGTAAGTCAGTTCCCCTGGTAACCTGCAGTGTTCAAACACTTGTTCCTCATCAGCTCTGAAATAAATCGTCTCTCTTCACTAAGGAACAAGTTACCATGCACTTAGTGAGAGGCTAGAGCACATTCATAAGCAGGTAACAGCAAGGTTCTGGGCTTCATCCACACTTAATAGTAGCTTGTTCACAAGCAGAGACTAAGATAAGAGATAGAGGATTTGATTATGTAGGAAAGTTTACCTTTCTCCATGTTCTAGGTTTGAAAACAGGTCATTGCTAGAAAGAAATAGTAATATGGCCTTGGGACATGCTCATCTGATGTTGTTTTTTTAATGTATTACTGATTCATCAGACTGTAGTAGATACTAGAGAATAGCTATGATCAATCATTTCACTAACTGCGTGCAACTTTTGCAAATGCTAATCAAATAGAGATGAGTTATGCCCTTTTGAGTTATGCCTGCTTGTAGAAGATGGCCAGACCAGAAACAAAATGATCTTAAAAATTGGCTGCCTCCTCTGTGCTTAGTGCTGGTTTCAGTACATTACACTTCTTTAATTCTGTCATGGGGGCAACATTTTTAACTAGGGTATGAGAGCACTGGCCAAACAAATAAATTCTTGCATCTGACAGCTGAAGATAGTGCAAGTAGGCCCATTTAATTTTAGCTCAAATGATACTCAGAAAACAAAGCTGCTTTAGTGAAAACAGCTCTTTAAATGTCTTTTGTCATTTCAGTCATAAGTTTGCTGATCATGTCAACTGGAAGATTTATTCACAGTTGGACCAGACAAATCATGTGTGTTTGTAATTAATTTTATGCTTCAGTAAATTAAGGATGCTGTAACTATGAATAATTGCATTATGATTTCATGACAGAGATTCAGTTACCTTTAAGCAAATGATAAAGGTGACATAGACTAAATCACTTCATGTTCACAGATAAACGTGCAGACAGACCAAATGCTATTGTACCTAGTAAAGTACTGCTTTTTGAGCATCATGTTTACCATGCTGTGCAAGCCTAGACTCACTGAATAACAAAAGGCAGATCCACAACATAGCAGAAGTCTACATAGGCACCTCAGCTCCCTGCACAGTGCGTGGGAAGACAAATAACAGACCAGAGATATGACTCAAAAGCCCACAAAGAGGTTCTGTATGCAGCTGTTTAACCATTGAAGACAAAGCCATGGCTGAAGTCTTTCTTTTAGACCTCACACCTCCACCAGTTATAGTGAAAGAAGAAAAAACCATATCCTACAGGGGATGATGCACCTTCCTTGAATATTATTTTAGAGAAAGATAAATAATCCTGTGGGGTGAACTTTATCTATTTTCTTTCTTAAAGGAATGGACAATTAGTTTAGCTTAAATTAGATTTTTTTTTTTTGTACAAAGACACTTGGGCACAGGAGTCCAACATATTTTTTTACCATTGAAAAATAGGATATCCTCTCAACAAGTTAATTGCATTAATGACAACAACTAATTGTTAATGGCCTGCATCCATTGAAATCTTTGTCTCTAATCCTTTTAGGTATTTTCTAGTACTTGAACTTAAAGCCGGTATCCATCTTCTGTAGACAATGAATTCACTTATTTGATTTAACTGACTCCTACAAATGTTTTTGCAATATATTTATAATAATTTATTAAAAATAGTCTAGCAAATATCCCAAAATAAGCACTAGAGTAAGAATTTTTGCTACCACCTGGGACTAAATCCTCAGTAACCAAAATCTTTTTGCAAGATTTGTTCTTTTTTTTTGTTAGAGCTTGCAAACTCCAGTAAAGCTTTTAAATTATATATCTATTAAATACTTTCTACTCAGATTCTCAGAAAAAAATATTTTTTACCAGAAATAAGTTGCAAATTGTGATCCCTGCAGTGTAGTCTGGTGTCTAAGGCTATGCTTTGAACTCTGACAGAAAACCAGCCCACTTTCTCCAGCTTCCCACCCACCTCAATTATGTTTCAAACAGTTTCACCTGCTGTTCTTAAGACAGTTGAAAGCAAGACCCATAGAAGAACAAATCTACCTTAATCTCTCAAAATTGCTGTGCAGAATTTTTAGATTTTTTTTTTCTTCTTCTTCTTCCCAATCTAAACTTTAGGCCTCATTAGGTGCTTACATTCTGCGAATGATTTATAGGGTGATTTAGAGTAGGTTTTCCCTTGCAGCACGATGCTGTTCAAGCTCCAAAGCTAAAGGCATTGTCAATATGGTTAGTTTGCCTGAATACAACACCATATGGAATGCCTACACTGCTATAGGATAGCTTGAGCTAGTGCCTGTCTTTTATCTTATACAGAGATACCTTCTCATGTGGATGTACTTGATTATTTTTACAGTTATGGTGCTTATCATTTTGTAGGCAGTCTATATGGACGGTAGGTCACTGGAACAGCTAGAGGGCTATGTAAGCTTGCCAATAGAAAATACAGTAGCAAAACTTGAGGTAAAATGTGGCCACTGCTGTGACTTCAGTGTCCTTCTCTGAAAAAAATACTTTATTTTCAATCTTTATTCATCATCTTGAATCTTTCTCTCAGCAAAATGTCCAGATAGATTTTTTTCTCAGAAAACAGAAGAAATAAGAATAACATCTTTCTTTTGACCAGTAACACAGTCCATATATCATTTAGGAGCTCCAGATATAAATCTTTGTTGGCAACAGAAAATAGATGTAGATATTCCACATTAAGTGTGATACAAGCTACATTATTGGCTCATGTCCCTCTTCCCCATCTCAAGAATATACAAGTCATTTTCATAAAAGAAAGCAGTGTTAAAAGCAAATTACTGAATGCCAAATCTGGAATTTAAAGAACCCCAAAATAGTTGTCCCTATGTTAACTACCATCCATGTGAGAAGTGGAACATGGAGCTTTTTTTTTTTTTTATATATACAGGAGAATATGTGGGTCTTTATACCCTAAATGAATGGTCAAAGATGGAGTTTCTGGATTAAAGGTGTGTGGATAAGGGTCTCCTCTTCATAGCGGCCGATCTGCTGCTTGTGGCACAAGGCTGAGGCCAGGTAAGGACCTGTGCAGGTGAATGCTTAGCATGTCATGCTCCTCAATAGTGTCAAGATCTGAATGGGTCTCAGAATTACAAAAAGCAAATGTTGAAAGTTTACCGACCTGTGCTATTATTCTGTGGGGAATATCCAGAATAGGGGTTTTGAGGATATGGACTTTGACACCTGTAGGAATGGGCTGACAAATTCATTGGAAAGTCTTAAGGTTTGTGTGATAAAGCTTATATCTCCTGTTTTCTACTGGGGAAAAGGCACTCAGTCCGAAATAATACTTTATAGTACAACTGAAAAATAGTATGATGCTAGAATTAATACTATAATGGAAAAGATTTGTGTATCAGGAAAGTTTATTTCTAATATAACTGAGGAAGCGCAATGGTAGAACATTTATAATTCTGGAATAAACATGAAAGTCACTGTTTTGACTTAGTGCAGTAACTACTGTATCATTTATTCATCAAGAAATGTAGTAATTAGGTTTAGATATCAACCATAATTTGGCAGGCTCTCTCACAATACTGTTATGTTATGGACATTTCCTGCTTGTGAAATGTGGAGGCTATACTCCACTTGAAAAAAAATGTCATAGCTTGTTTTCTGAATTATTGACATTTTAGAAAGCTGGATCATGGAATGTTTAGGGATTGATTTTCTGACTGACAAGTTACAGCACAGATGACTTCTGGAACAGTCACAAGGAAAGAACAACAGAAGCAACACTTTCAAAAGGATAAAATTTTAAAAAAATATTATGAAGTTCTGAGTCATCACTGCTAAAACATCCCTGACTTGCTTAAAAAAAATTGAAATCATGAAAAACAAAAAACAGATAGCAGCATTCACACAAAAAGATTTGATGTCTTAGAAGTATTTTATTTATTAAAGATGCATTTCCAAGAGATAAAACCAACACGTGATTCCAATAATATTAATTCTGTGATTGTATGTGATTATGATAAAATTACATTTATGATGTGCAAAAATATGGTTTGTGAATCAATATATGTGTTCTCAGTACTTCAGAGTGACAAATTTCACAAAGCTGGAAACATGAGCAAAAGAGAGTAGAAGGAAAAAATTAAATGACAAAGATAATACCAAATTTCTTAAATAATGCTTCATTGCATACATAATATTTATAATTATTTAATAAAGAAAAAAAGCATTCTGATGATTCAGATGGTTCAGAAGATGGTATTGGTACAAGTATTTATAAGAAGTAAGCAGAAAAATAAGTTTGATAACACAGAAGTTAAGATATGTGGATGTGACACATAAAGTAAAAAAGTGGTGATGAAAAATTTACTGAAGAGGGATAGGGCTCATAAAGAGGGAATGTTTTGCCTGTACCAAGGACAGGAGCAGTGTGAATCATCACTGGATCAGATAAATGCATTCTATACTACAAGAAGGAAGGAAGTTAAACGTGTATCAGGAATTGCTTGCAATTTACGGGGCAGAGCTCCAAAAATCATATCTAGATGCATCAGTGCAAAGCTCAGATAGCATACAGTGTGGTCTTTATCACTGGAAGCAGGGACACATTTTCGGCCTAAGAAGATGTATCTGAAGATAATAAAATTGTGTGATCTAATAAAAGCACTGAAGCTGCCTGTTTTGATAACATACCTTTCAGGCAAACCAATGGCTTCAAATGTCCAGCTCAGACACCAAACACCACTGGACTATAACCAGACTTAGATGTGTGTCCTATAGCACTCCAGGGATACCCAACTGAATCTTCAGTTCCTAATTTCATGTCATTTACTCTGAAGCTACACTTGGAACTACCTGTACTTCTCATAGAGCAGTGTTTTCCTTCAGCAGTTTTTCTTCTGAAAGAGGGACAAGAAAATCTTCCCTCATATGTAAGGTGGTTTCCTTACACTCAGAATTAAATTTAATGAGTTTCTCTGAAGAATGTATTTTTCTGTGAATGGGCTGGTCCATCAGCATGTTTTGCTTATTGCAACTGTAGACACTGACCACTTTTTTTGTACTTCCCACAACGCTTCCCAGCACACCACAAAACAGTGTTTATCTTTCTCCCTTCTCAGCATGGCTGAGATCCATAATTGAGCCCTTAATTTCTTTTCTCAAAGAACTAAAATCTGCCTGTTAAACTGCCAGGTGCAATGTGATGTTAATGACTGAGTAGTGTATAATTCTGCGGTATTAATAGCTATTTCTGGGCATGTATGTACCTGTCCTATTCATTAATTCCTTTCTGACTGTTTCATTATTCTTTCTCAAACAGTATTTTGCCTTCTATCTATTGAGAAGCTCTTTGTATCCGTCTTCATTTTTCTGTTCGGTATAATTAGTTTTAAATGACATTTGCTTAAATTAGAGAGTTTTCAGCCTTCTACACAGAATGAAATTTCATGGCTTTGAGTTGGATATCCCTTTTCATATTTGATAAAAATTTAAACAGCTTTGCTAATGACTTATCACATAGGTCAGAAACTGTAAAGTGTATGTTAAAAATTAAGCTATAGTTAGCTCTTAATGTTTCTAATGCACAGTGTTTCATCAATGACATGGTAACTTATAACCTCTGAGCCCTTAAAGTTACTAGAGAAGCTCTTGGGTGTAAGAAATTGCAAATAAGGGCATTTAATAAATTTGTTAAAAATTTGGGGTTTGTTTTTTGTTTTGTTTTCGGTAAAGATAGATAGCACTGAGATTTGAACACACACACACACACCCCTCCCCCCAGTTAATCAGGATAGTATAGTGCAGCTTTTCTATTCTGAAGTCAGGAGACTGCAGTTCCATTATATGACAAATAAGTGGTTTGCACCACTGTGAAGTGCTGAAAAGTCATTAAAATTAATACTTCTTTAATGCCATTTGCATAGCTCAAATTGTTCTGAGCACAGTATCAGTGACCACCATTATCCTTCTCCGTGGGGTAGGACTATCTATACTGGAGTATACTTTCTGCATTGCTGATCTTGACCTCAAAGGTATCTCTGAAACGTCCCCAGTTCCATTTGACTCCAAACCAGATTTGTCCCCTTTCCAAATTCCCATTTCCCAGTCATCTCTTTCTAGCACCTAGTGCCACACTCCACTGGTCTGCACCATGCATGACCTGTTGAAGGTCCATTTGCTGTGTCTCAGATCTCTAGGCATGGCACAGATCAGCTGCTAGTAACCAGGGTGCAAGGGAAGGATGGAGGAGGCTTTGCCCATGAGGCATATGCAGACACCTTCAGGGAGGGACTCCACAGAATAGCAACAAGAAGGATGTACTTGTTGGGCACAGTTATCTCCTGGGCTCTGTCTTTCACGTCAGTCAATGAAAACCATCACAAATTCAGTGCTGTGCCTGGAGTGCAGCAATCTTCTACTGCAGCGCCTGTGCAGACAGATGCATTGTATGCTCTGATGTTCATGTATCCATATGGTCAGCCACTTGAATGGACCAGATGTCATGTCTTTTCTTTTGTAATATCTGAAGTCCTGGGATACAGAGTCTGGGAGCCCAGGAGAGAAAGCGGTTTGAGTAACTCATGACTCCTGGATGTAGATGTTACATAAAGCATGGTACCTATACTGAACACATCTGGTGGGCTATGTGAGCAATGTTCTGAAAGCTTAGCTTTCAGGGATCAGGTTGTCTTCTCTTATGTCTTTGTTTGGATTGTAAAATGATAATTTATTTCAGTTATATAGCTTCTGATTCAATGGGAGCAGTGCTTAAAATCAATCCCATAGAATTCAGCCCTGTAATTAAGTTACTTATTTCTGGACTAATACTGTATTTCTTACACACCCGCATCTCTCTCAGAATTGCAGAGATGGACTCACTGCCAGCAAACACTGAATGAGCCTTCAACCATCATATCAAATCCAGAACAGGGCTTGTTTTGATCAACGATAATACCAGTCATGACATTTATGCCAGTAAACCACCAGTTTGCATCTGTTAATGATGGTGCTAAACTCATAGATAACAACTATTTTATGTGTGAGAACAGACTACATGTGCTTCTATGACTGTGTTCAATGTCACTGAAATGCATAGCACTGCAACTCCTTACTGGCAGCTCTCCAGCAGAGCAGGTGTGCCACTTTTCAGGCTGCTCATTAAGGGAATACTGTTGTAGATCACATTGGTCCATTAGATATGAGTATATGTAGACCCCCTACAGTGTAATAGTAGGACCCCTGGCAGCTGGATACAAGGAAGAGTTTATGACTACATGGTTTTGTAAAATCCTGAATTAAGATGTGTAGAAGATGGAAGGTTGGATAGGCATATTGACTAACATATCACATAATTCAGAATTTTTCCATTCCTGAATGATATATTTTCTGCCCATAGCTAAAATAAATAGGCACATTGCACACATGGATTTCTGACAGAAAAAAAAATGATGTAGGAGGAATTAAAAATCTGAATGATTGTGCATGGTGATAAATAATAAAAGCCTTACAGAGAAGCTTAATGAGAGTGAATCAAACTCAGGCAGGTTCGTTTATATTTGACATGTATTGTGAAGAAGCCATGTCTTTCTAGAAAGAAATCTACCCACTACACTTTATACAAAATGTATGAGAAAACTTAGAATGCTAAATTCATCTGTGGCATAAATCCTGATTGATTGATTGATTGATTACATTGAGGTTTATTTTTTGTCATTGTTATTCCCTGGATTAACTGCCAGTATGGAGACAGCCTTACTCACAAAGATCCTCTTGAGTATATGCTCTTTGATCAGAGGCTCCAGGGGAGCACAGCTACAGACCCACTAAGTCTGAGAACTAAAGTAATGAAAACAGTACAGTCACAATTTTTAAAGGATGATCTGGATCTATCTCACTCAATAATGCTTTATACAGTGTAGTAGGGATACAACATCAATCCCAATTATTTGATTTTAGACCTAGAAATGAATGTTCACAGGAATGTGAAGTAATCATGTTTGTGGTATTCTATAATTCGGGTGTAGATTTATTTTCAAAATTTTGTCTAGATGATCCTCTAGGCAAAGTTGTTAACACTGGACTTTAAGTCAGACACGGTGAAGAGCATCATCTGGTGAAAACAGACTACATTCCTCTGGATTTGAGGCCGTGCATGTCAAGCTGCAATTAGCTAGTAGCAATGGTGAACTAATTAAAGTTCCCTGAAAGTTAAGACAGACCTCACTTTCTCCTTCAGGTGAATTATTTCTAGAGTAATCCTTGCAACCAAATACTCCAATGTTCTGAATAATCAAAGAATACATGCGTTATTACTGTTATAATAGTGGATGCTAAAATATTTTGCTGATTTTGTTATTGTGTTTGGAGTGCTTTGCATTGAGAGCTAGAAAGGTGTTGATAGCACAGCTGTGCTGTGCCTGCTGCTCAGCAGGGCTCACAAAGCACCAAATCTGTTTTTTTTAAACATTCCCCCCCTATTGGGAAGGGGTGGGCAAGATCTTGGGAGGAGACACAACCAGGACAGCTGACCCAAACTGACCAAAGGGATCTTCCATACTGTATAACATCAGCTCAACGATAAAGCTAGAAAAAAAGGGGGAGGGTGTGTGTGTGCAGGGGGGTGGTATCTGCTTGCCCTCTGCAGCAACTGCTATGCATTTGGAGCCAGACATCACCTGCTGATGGGAAGTAAAGAATGAATCTTTGTTTTGTTTTGTTTCTGTGCATGGCCTTACTTTGCCTTATATTAAACTACCTTTATCTTAACCTACAAGTTTCACCTTATTTTCTCCCCTTGTCCAGCTGAGAGGAGGAGGGGAGTGATAGAGTGGCCTGGTGGGCACCTGGTGTGCAGCCCAGGTCAAACCACCACAGTTATATGTTAAACTACATTTATCATGGCTGACAAGCAATTTATTTATGTGCATGTAAGAAACATACATATAAATTTCTCTGTGTGTTCAGCACTACAATAATGTTACTGTTACAGGTTGATTAACTTAATGAATCCAAGTATTTAAACAGTAACCTGAATGTACTTTTCCTGTCTTCTCATAATCTCTTCAATAAATATAAAGACAATGAAGAAATTTGTGCCAGTATAAACAAGAGAGTATTTATGCCTTTTCTTTGACATCTTTATTGTGACTGTCACTGGTAGACACCCAAAGTCAACATTCTTCAGGTGAAAAACATTCAATCCACTAATTACATTTTCCAGTTTAATGAGAGTTTTTAATGAAAGACTGTTTTTACAGAGTTCAGTGTCTTCTAAATCGTTGGTACTTTCAGCTGGAAGACCATGGAAAATGTCTTGCTTGTATGTTCAGAAATATCATTGTACAGATAACAACACAAGAGACAATGACTGATTTGAGCAGTGTGCCCATGTAACCACAGTGTTGGTCAATTTCTGACTCCATTAAAATTTGGAGGAAACTAATGTCTGTAATCAGTATGCAAATATAACCATAAGTCAATTTTCTTTCTCCATAAATAGTGGACAGCCCACTGCCCATTGAGCTCTCCTGCACCACAGTGGGCTGCATGCCAGCATCTTGAGTAGGAATACCTCTCAAGGTTAATCCTCTAGGCTGAAAGATTTCTTCCCACAACAGATTCTTAATAAGTGATTAAAAGTATGTTAGACTTTGAAATTCTAACTAAGTGATATAAGGGTTGATTGTGGGTACGTAATCCTTTAGACCAAGTGCAGGACTAGGATTGGATCTAGACACACCTACACTCCTCTTTGAGAAGGGGTATAGAATGCAAGGGGGTGCTTTCTGAACCTTATGACTCAACAGGAGGGTCTTTGTGACAGTTCTGTCTGACCCTGTCCTCCATGCAGTAAATAATCTAGTGTACCTAATAATAAGTACCTAAATAATCAAGTCTCTCAAGGAAGTCTCAAGATTCTTGACTCTCTGACAAATAACAAAATTTTCACAATAAAATGCTTTCAATATAGACTTCAATCTGTTTAAAACTTGTAAAGCAGTTGGATTTACATTCAAAGCAGTGTTTTTTCAAACTGATTGAACTGCCTTTTGAAATTACGTACTGTCTGGTAAAATTGATAGACAATATCTTTCTTAATCATGCCATAGGACCTTCAAACATTTGTTAGTGTTAAACAAAAATGTAGACATCAAGAAAAAAATGGTGATTACAACAAAAACACCTTGAATATACAATATTCTACAATATTCTGAATATACAATATTCTACAATTTCTTTTCCTTAGGAAAACTATCTCCATTGTACTTTAGTGTCTCAGGCTTCTCTGCAAGTACCTGTGCATCAAGCATTATAGCTCCAGTAGAACAATATTTGCTACCTCTCATTGCAGAATTCACATAAGCCTAAGCATCTCTGCCCAAAGACCCTTTTCTGGGTCAACACCTAAGGGGAATATAAAGGTCAAGATGAAAGAGAGATTAATGAGGTATCCATACTCCACAGGAATCGAAGGAAGCTAGACTTAATTGGGACCTAAATTAGCCATCCTTGCATCTTTTAGCCTGCCTTTAAACTGGAAAAGGTTAAAATGAGCAGCAGATCAGGAAAGCAGGTGACCACAAAACTAATGAAAAGACACAAGTGCCTAGGTGATCAAATGATACGGGACAGTGTTCAGTAGGTTCAAACAGTGTGGGTTTAATTAGGGGCAACTGTGATAACAGGCAAGAGGAAAAACCTGTGCTTTCCAAATCATGGAGTTTGGATTGAAATAAACAGTTCATGGTGTTTATAGAAAAATAGCCACAAGCCTTGGATACCGAAACTATCAAGTTTGCATAGATAAAATTTTTTGCAATGCTATGAAGCTCTGCAATGCAAATCTCATCTTCTAAGCATTCCACAGTGAGTCAATAGAGCATCATGCCTGTGGCAAGTGACATTTAACTTATCCAACTGTATATAAGCTTAAGTGCTGATTCTAGACCTAAGAGAAAAGAACTAAATGCAAGATGACTGGAAAACCCTGCAAAGTCATGCAAAGTTAGATATTGTGCTTTGATTAGTGTGTTGCATATATCAAACCTTAGATTTGAGCAAGAGATACTGCCAGATGCCCTTGGGTCATAATGCAGAAGCAAAGAGAAGATCTAGGGCAATCACATGGCATGTACAGGACAACCAGGTGATCAGGCCCCGTCAGCATGGGTTTATGAAAGGCAGGTCCTGCTTGACTAACCTGGTCTCCTTCTATGACAAGGTAATTCACTTTTTGGATGAAGGAAAGGCTGTGAATGTTGTCTACTCAGACTTCAGTAAATCTTTTGACACTGTTTCCCACAGCATTCTTCTAGAGAATGAACTCTTCCTAGACAAACTGTCTGTTCATGGCTTGATGGGTATATGTTTTGCTGAATAAAAAAAACCCAAAAAGATTGGATGACCAGATCCAGAGAGTGGTGTTGGCCAATCACAAGTGGTCTTCCCCAGGGCTCAGTATTGGGTCCTATTCTCTTTAATATCTTTATCATGTTCTCTCTAATATCTTTATCAATGATTTGGATGAGGGAATTGATGGCACCTTCAGTAAATTTGTAGATGACACAGAAATGGGCAGGTGTGTTGATCTGCTTGAAGGTATGGAGGCTCTACAGAGGACTGGCTGAATTGAGAGATTTTGACAGTTTGGATCAATGGGTATGAGGTTCAACAAGGCCAAGTGCTGGGTCCTACACTTGAGTCGCCATAACCTCAGGCAATGCTACACGCCTGGGGAAGAGTGGCTGGAAAACTGCCTGGTGGAAAAGGACCCAGGGGTCTTGATCAACAGCCAGCTAAATATGAGTCTGTAGTGTGCCCAGGTGGCCAAGAAGGTCAACGGCATCCTGCCTCATATCAGAAACAGTGTGGCCAGCAGAACCATGGAAGTGATTGTACCTCTCTACTTGGCACTCATGAGGCCTCACTTCATCATGAGTGAGGCCCTCCCCATAACAAGGTCATTGAAGTGCTAGAGCATGTCCAAAGAAGGGCAACAAAGCTAAAGGATCTAGAGCAGGAGTCTTATGAGAAGTGGCTGAGGGAACTGGGTTTTTTTAGCCTATAGAAAAGAAGGCTGAGAGGAGACCATATTGCTCTCTACAGTTACCTGAAAGGAGATTGTAGTGAGGTGGGTGCTGGTCTCATCTCCCAAGTAACAAGCATGGGACAAGAGTAGCTGGTCTCATCTCCCAAGTAACAAGCATGGGACAAGAGTAAACAGGCTCATATTGTACCAGGGGAGTTTTAGATTCAATACTAAGAAAAAATTTTTCACAGAAAGGGTTGAAAATCACTGGAACAGGCTGCCCAGGGAATTGGTTGAGTCATCTTCCCTTGCGGTATTTAAAAGATGTATAGAAGTGGTCCTGAGGGGCATGGTTTTGTGGTGACCTGGCAGTGCTGGGTTAATATTTGAACTTGATGATTTTAAAGGTCTCTTTGAACCAAAATGCTTTTATGATTCTATGATTCTGTGAAATCATAACTGAAGGATAATGTGGCACTTTAGCTGGCAGTAAAATTCTAATTCATACCATTATACTTCATGGAATCTCTCTAGAAATGAAAAGATTTTGTATTATGAAATCACAAGAAAAGATATTGATATATACATATCTATATCACAATTCATAGTTACAGAAAGCTTCAAACAGGTTTGTAGATTGATACAAATTTTCTGAAGCTAGGGCAGCCAGAAGAATTTCAAGTGCGTCATGTTTCCTTGTTATGAAATGGATTTTGATGTAAGAAAACTTATCATAGCTGCTGTGTGCATATTTCTGCTCAGCTGGACACTGTATTTTATTAGATTTTTATTCTTTTTTTCTACAGAATTGTAAATACAAACTATTAAATCTGCATATTTTGTTAATTTAATCTAGTAAGGAAGAGAGAAAAACAGGAAGGAACAGGAATAAAGTAAGCATTAATTAGTATACAATGGCACTGTAATAGCCCTCAACAATACTTAGAGCAAGGGCAACTAAGACTAAGGCAGCTCTGGGAAGCTACATTTAAGAACCATCCTAAATGACATGTTGCAGAGATTTGGTTCAGACATTGAAATACACAGTCTCTTATATTGTGTATGCATTTCTCATACCAGTTTCTTACATTACAATCAAGAATCTAAGTTTTCGCTGCGTTATCTTGTTGTTTTTTAATTCTCACTTGTCCAGCTTATAATGATCTTAATTGGATCTGACAACCACAAAGCATGCTCCTTTCTGAAGGCAACAACTGCCAGTAAGGTATTTTCCAGAGCTGCTTTTCAGAGTACCAAAACAAGTGTAGGAAACACTGAGAATGGAGCAAACTACAGTCACATTTGGGGCATGATTGTCATACACCGGATAAAAGGGAAGTCACTTTGCAACTCCTGACCAGTAGTCATCCACCAAACTGAAGAGAATGAGACAAAAGAATAAATCCTTCTTACTCTCAGTAATGTTCCTTACTTGCACAGTAGGATCACTTCAAGGAAGGGTGGGCATAATTGTGCTGCCTGACTTTGAACCTACTTAATGTTGTAGATTTGTAAGGCAAGACCAAATTCCTTATTCTGTGTTCTTACTGCAATTTGAAAAGAAAACAAGAAAAAAAGAGAGGAAGAAAACTAAATAAAAAAAAGTGAAGGTAGTCAGTGAAATGAAGATTGAAGGAAAACAAATTTTTTATGATTTAAAAGCGTAACATGTTCTTTTAAGCTTTCTGTTACCTAATATGCAGTGCAGAGAGACCCTTTGGCTTTTCCCTTTCCATATTCAGTACTTCAAAATTTAATTTAAATGTAATTTCTGTAAGAATATACTTGTGCTTCAGATAGTCTTGTTATATTAACTATATCTGTTATATTAACTGATTTCTATATCTAACATTTCTTGGTATAATATAGTGTGCTTTCATGTGCTAACAGTAGAAATGTTTCTAAAAAGACATGATAAACACTATCTGCATGTTCCAAAAATCCTCAGATTACAGAATGGGTGCTCCAAGACACAGGGGAAAAAAGTAAGGAATTAATTTCTTAGAGGCTTCCATCACACCATGGAAAGATCCAGGATCCAAATCCCAAGACCCAACCTACTCTTAAAGACCATTTGGCCTTTACGGTAAATTACTTAAAGTTAGGAGAAAAAAAAAAACAACAAACTTTAGACTTACAGCTCATGCCTCTCTATCACACTTCAGCACTCCACTTTTTGATTGAAGACATATTCTTTTAATCCCACAGCAGTGCAGGTGGTGGTTTTCTCATGACAAACAGGACAGAAAGAAGATTATTATACCCAGTTCACTTTTGATCACCTACATTTATGTTAAACATTTTCCTTACTTTTATCACGGTGGAGAGTGGTGATAACCTGTGAACCATTCATCCAGTGATTGTCTTGTGTGTTTCCCTTGCTAACTTATCACTTGTTCAGAATTATTTTTTTCAGCATGTAAAATATACCTATTTTTTTTTTACATCTTTTCTTATTTACAAGACAGTCTTCCTTGATTCCCTTTGTCAATCATAATACAGCTGGTTTTGATATCTTTAAAATTTTTCCTTGCTGTCAGGAAGAGAACTAAAGTACATGAGGCATAGTAATCTGAGAATCAGTACTAATAGGGATCAAAAGGCAAAACTTTAAAAGCAGCTTTTCAAGTGCACACAGCTGCATCAAAGTGTAGATGAACACAGGTTCCATGGAGTTATCCCAGAATGTCCAAAATTTCCTTTTCTTTGCTTTTAGGGTACAATGATTCATATTCTTACTTTCTCATGCAATCAGCTTAAAGTTACCTGCTTGCATGGAAACTGCCAGCTTGTACAAGAAAATGGATCAGAGATCCACTGACACAAAACATAATTTGAAATGGCAACAAAAAGATTTCCAGGAAGAAGTTTAACAGAGTCACATCGTGCTTTGTAAGGAAATACTCAGTGATAATAACATTAGATCCTTAAAATAATTTCCATGTTTCTAAATGAAAACAGGCTATAAGCATCCTACCTACAAGAACAGGCAAGACTATCTTGCTGTTGTCCTTTTATTTTTGCAGTACAAACTACCTTAGTGCTGGTTTTGGTGTCTGGTTGCACCAAGGCTCAGATGTCAGTCTTGAACTTACATCTAGGGGGGGAAAAAAAAAAAAAAGACTTTATTTCTCAAACTATTTCCATGTCACCTTTCTTTTTAAAACTGATGATAAAAGAAATTAAGTTTCTTAAGACTGGATGTCCCCCATGAAGCTCGGTACTTACCTGTAAGACTAACAACCTTTTGAGACTTACTTTAAAAGCATTGCATAAAAAATCACTCTGCAATTAACAAAAATTGAGGAAGTCTGAAAGTAAACTATTGCTTAGTGACTGAAGAAGGAAACTACCAATAGAATGAAATGGAAATATTTAAGAGAAAACACACATTCATTCACATTTGTCTGCATCTGGCTCTTTTCCTGCCTCCTTCTGTACATATTTGTCAGTATACAAGTACCCTTTCTGTTTAGTATCTCTTGTTTGAAGGGAGAGAGCAGCAAATAGAAAAATAAATATTTCTACATCTTCTGAAACAAGATTCTTCAAGTACAGGATAATGGTTTGCAGGCACAGCAAACAGGCTGTGAAAGAGATAACACTGTTCAGCTATTGTCCTGTGAAACACACTTGTATTCTGATTAGCTGTACTTTTCCCATCAGTTTTAACCCTATTAGAAAAAAAAACACACCAAAACAGTAACAAATACCTCTCTTCTGTCTTTATTCAAAACCATTAGTTATCTTCTGTTATTGAACTCATCATATAATTGTTATAGAATGGAATATATCAGTACGCTATGGCAATTACCTTCCATTATGTAATTCAAGACCATCATTATTCCAATGAACTGTTGCAGCCAATTAAAAAGAAAAAAAGGAGAAAAAGAAATATGTGTCTGTAAAATGTCAATTATATTTATAACAAATACAAACTCTAGACAGAACTACTGAAAAGGCATTTAACTGGCTGCACTTGGTTGTTAATCATAAGAAAGATTAAGCAAAATTTTATTCTATATTATCCTGTTGATGAAATATTGCCACCAATGACATTGAGCTGTGATTTCCTCCTGAAAATTTTTTTTTGTTGCATTGAGATACATCTGGAGGAGCAACAGGGCAAGTATCATACTCTAGAGGATTTCTAAGCAAGGGCAACTGAATTGAGCAAATCTGTAAATTAGTAAAGTTTTCTCTCCTATTAGATTTGACCATCTGACACTTATTTTCAGAAGAGAGGCTGGACCATTCCCTTTAAAGAAACTTATCTTTTAATGGCCAACAGAATTATATGCATGTGTCCTTCCTGTCTCAGTGTATATATATATTTTTTTAATTTTCTCTTTATATAATGTGTTAAATCTTTTATTATTATCATTATTACCATTATTATTTTAGAACAAAGTGTTGTAAGTGCCTTGTCTCTCTGGGGCAAGATTTACTCTGTGTAAAAACTGCAGGAGATGAGTCTGATTCTTAAGGTTAACTTGCAACTCCCAGAAGAAGGAGTCTATTGATTAGGGTCAGGCAGGTTGCAGAGCAGACTATTGTAGAGTATCCAAGCAACTCATAAGGCAGGCTGCTGTTTTCAGCAGGTCCATGTGGCTCAACGTGTTGTGAAAATTAACAAGGTTTAAGAACAGTCCAGGAGACAGGACTGCATTGATGCTTCAGTACTACTTTGGCTGTCCCTTTCTGGGGAAGCTGGCTTAGTATAGGTCATACAGAGTAGCAGTATAGGATCTCATCCCTGAAGTGCAACAAAGATCTTGTTATACATTCAAGTCTGCAGAGACATTCAAAAATAGCTGTTCCACAAGGATAAACAGTTTTCTAGTTTTCTGAAGCTTAGCACATACAATAAAATTTTTAGACACTGCTGCATGACAGAAGGATATTTGCAGTTCCCATTTTCTTGTGTTACCTGCAGGAGAATAAATAATGCAGAAATGCTAACTGGAAAGTTGTACATAGAAAGCAAAAGCTTTTGATAGATATCAGCATAAAATAATTGATTTAATTTTTAATCAATTCATGAGATCAATAGCACTCCATGAAGGGCATCTCAAATGGTTATTTTAATCATCTAAGCAGCAACAATATCTCAAATATCATAAAATTCATTAACACTGTGTGTATACATGCTCTTTCATTATCAAAACCTAATGGCATTAGGGAGAAAAGAAAGGAACAAGTTTAAGGTTCTTCACTTAAAGAGTATGAAAAACAGTAGTTCTTATTTTATAGAAAAAAAAATATTCTTCCCTTTTCCTTTATAATAAATCAGAAGCTTGAAGAAAAACATCTTCAATTTATATTCCTTGTTCTCCTCCTCCTTTACACACTGATGGGCTTTTACTTATCATCAAACAGACAAACAAAAACAAAAAAAAAAAAAAAAAGAAGAAAAGAAAAAATAGAAAAACAAGAGTATGATAAAGTACTGTGAAGATTTGGAAGTTTTCCAACTCTGGGGAAAATACAATTTTGTAAATTGTTAGTTTTAGGGACTTGAAATTAAGAAATATTATATTTTCCAACAGAAGGAATGTAAACAATCCACACAATGTAACAGCTGAATAAAAATGTAGAAATGGATGAGGAGAAAGATTCACCATTTGAAATCAGTCTTTTGTATGGTTACTGACTTTAAGAAACAGAAGTCACTTTGAATTTGTTGCACCGGTTAATTATTAAATGAAGAAAATGAAAATGTTTTGTCATATTTGATTAACTAAATTTTAGTCTGGTGGGATATCTTTCCAAACCTCATAAATCTTGATGCTGCCCTGATAATAAACTGAGCTATTTAGTTTATTTGAGTTTTGCTTATGTATGTTTGTAAGCAGAGCCACCAAACAAGTGGCTATCATTTATAACAAAACTTCCTGAAACAACTGCTAAAATACTAGACCAACAATCAGGTCTCATTCCAAATGACAGCTACAAAATGAGGTCTTGATACAACACTTCAGAGTCTTTCTAACAAATCAGAGATTTGCTGTTGCTTTAAGAATATAGTACAGGATACAGAAATATTGTTTCAGTTTTAAGAGGAAGATGTAGAGTGACAGGTGATGATCATCTTGGAAGCTCTGCTATTTAAAAGGTTCATGCAAGCAAGATCTTACATGAAAAAAAACAAACCAGGGAAAATTGCCCTTTGATTATCAGATTGATGAAGGGATATAGCAAGACTGTGATATTATGAAGCAGGGAAAGATTATTATTTCAATCATTAGGATTTACTTATGTTGCTATGAAATATAAATCCAAGAGATCATTGAATCTATGGGTGACTCTTGGAAGTTAGTTGTATGCTTGAAGTCAGATGTGCATAGTACTGGTTGACAATTCAGTGTCTGAACATCTCTGGTCACACCAGTTCATAAAGTATCCCTGTGGTATCATCTGCATGTCCACATTGAGCAGGGGCAGAAGAGCTGCCCACCTTTATGTCCACTGTGTCCCCACAATGTTTGTGTGCTGTCACTATTGCATCTATGCCATGAGCTAGACAAATGTGGAAAGTCCAATCAATCGTAAGTTGTTGTAACGCTTAGAAACAAAAGCCTCAAAGCCTGATCCCTTTTGGCAGTAACATCCATCCTGTATACTCACATAGGTCATAATGGCAACTTTTCATTAGCTCCTGCTGGTGTCCTTAAATGTTTCGTACAAGTCAGGGTACAAAGAGAGGAACCCCCTGTTCTGTGCATGCTTTGATTCATGGCCATGAAATTCCAAACTCTCCTGAATATTCTCACTGCACTGCTGCTGCTGACTACAGATACAGCAGACAGGAACTAACTGCTTTTTTAATCTCACTATTAAAACTTGGTATGGAAGCTAAATTCTTAGCATTCTGGGCATCCTGGGCAGATTTTAGCTGAGTTTATCAGTTTGATGTGTTAAAAAGGAAAAAAAAAAAAGCAATTAGGTTATGTCTAGTTAAAGAGCGGCTATGAATATTTTATGTCTTGAGTCTATTTACATCAGCTCACACTCTATGCCTGTGGGTTTCCTTTTGAGTTAGTGGGTTGGGATAACCTGGTTAAAATGCACCTCTGATAGCTGCTGTTGCTTGACCCACTTGATATACAAAAAATAACTTAAAATTATTGAACAACCCATTATGCCCTGGCCATGTTCATTCAAAGAAAATTTAACTGATTTTCAATGAGGTTTGAATCAGAAACATTAAGTTCCCACAGCTTTAAATAGGCACATAAAATCCATGAGCATTTGTTTGTTTGCTTGTTCATTTTCATTTATCTTAGTTACAGATAGGAATAAAATAAACACCACAGACAGTGGAGAGCAGTGGATGTTGTCTACCTTGACTTCAGCAAAACTTTTGACACTGTCTCCCATCACATCCTTATGGGTAATCTCAGGGAGAGTGGCTTGGAGAGTGGCTTAGAAGAGCAGACAGTGAAATGTGTTAAGAACAGGCTGAACAACAGAGATTCAAGGGTTGTGATCAGTGGTGCAGAGACCATCTGGTGACCTGTAAGTAATGGTGTTCCCCAGGGCACAGTTCTGGGTCCAGTCTTATTCAATATCTTCATCAATGACCTGGATGAAGGGTTAGAGCAAGTATGTTGATGAGGGTTAAGGGTAGACACATGGGAAAGCAGCTCCATGGAGAGGGACCTTGGTGCTGTGGTGGACAATAAGTTGTCCATGGAACAGCAATATGCCCTTTTGGTCAGGAAGGCCAATGGTATCCTGGCGTGCATAAAGAAGAGTGTGTCCATCAGGTCGAGGGAGGTTCTTCCCCCTCTAATCCACACTAGTGAGACCACATCTGGAGTGCTGTGTTCACTTCTGGCCTCCCCAGTTCAAGAGGGACAGGGAAATACTAGAGAGAGTCCAACGGAGAGATGCAAAGGTCATTAAGGGACTGGAATGTCTCTCTTGTGAGGAAAGGTTGAGAGGCCCTGGGGCTCTTTAGCCTGGAGATGAGAAGACTGAGAGGGGATCTTATTAATGTTTACAAATATCCCAGGGTGGGTGTCAAGTAGAAGGGGCCAGTCTCTTTTCCATGGTGCCCTGTGATAAGACAAGAGGTAATGGTAGCAAGGTGAAACACAGGAAGTTCCATCTCAACATGTGGAAAAATTCTTCACTGTGAAAGTGACAGAGCACTGGAACCTCCCAGAGAGGTTGTGGAGCCTCCTTCTCTAGAGACTTTGAAGACCCACCTGGATCTGTTCCTGTGTGGCCTGCCCTGGATGTTCCTGTGCTGGCAGGGGGGTTGGACTCAATGATCTCCAGAGGTCCCTTCCAACCCCTACTATTCCATGTTATAACATGAAAGCCCTAAATTTTGGAACAAATAAGAAATTCAATGAATACATTGGGAGATTTTTGCATCTATAATATTGTATTAATTGTATCTACGATAATGTATTAAAAGTATCACTACATATAATACCTTTTGAAATTGGAGAAATATGTAGCCACTTGATTAAAGCAGGATGAGGAATAGAGCTGGTTCAAACTTCCCTAGCCACTTGGAACATTTGAGACCTGGGTCATACCTCTTCTTTCATTCCTGTATCCAGTTCTCTATTCTTGTGAAGGTTTAGGGTCAGGCAGTCTGCTTGACCTAAGACACATGCTCTCTGTTAACGTGTTCCTTCCCAAAAAGGGAAGAGACAGAAAATAAGGGAGATTTATTACTTAGAAAAGAAAGCTAGAACAAATTTAATGAGAATAATAATAATAATACAATGTAAAATATACAAATAAACAAAAAAATTATCATCTGATGGAAATTACATCACTGTCACCACTGATGCTGTGGAGCAGGTGCTGTGGACTGGACTCAGTTGTGGATGGGAACACACATGATGGGATCAAAGATAGAACACATGGCGTCCTCCTTGAATGCCAGCTATTGAAGAAGAGAATTTGACCCTCATGATCCCTTAGCTTTATACTGAACATGATGTATATGGGATGGAATACCTTGTTGGTCAGTTTAGGGTCACCTGTTCTGTCTGCTCTGCACCACAGGTACAGCCTTGACTTTCTTTACCCCAAATGTGAAACACAAGATTCAGCCTTGACCTTGGTCCACATACCAGTCCTTGGTAGTAACTCTAAACGTGGGGTGTTATCACTGCCAGCAGCAGACACTGACTGTGAAAACAGGCTGCTAACTTCAGAAAGTGCAGTCATTAGAAGAACTGAGCTGAAAAATAAAATAACTGAACAGAAGTAGTTCTGTTCTAACTCAAACCAGGGCAATTCTTCATGCTTCCTGATTGAGCTATAATTTTGAGTCCTGAGTGTCAAAACCAATTAACAGGATATATTTTTTTTCTCTTTCATTTGGGTACCCTTCCTGATAATCACTTGTGGCAGACATCTGTCACTGCATCCTTGCTGCATTTCTCCCCGACACTCAGGTATAGTATAGAGTATATGGGTATAGAGCCCAGAAGAGTGTTTTGTCAAGGCAGACTTCCATGAGCATCTGAACTCTTCAGTGGTTTTTTTCATTAAATGACAAGTTGATAAACATCTTTAGACTCTTGGGAGCTTTATGACACAAAGAGGGTTCAAAATGGTTCAGTGGCAGGTGGTAGAACAAATTGGATGTCATTACATGTAATGTAATGTAAATACCTACTGCCATTTTTGGCAGGGTGCAGGAAGTGGTAGACACTGAAATCTCTCACTTTTCATTCTGACCTTGGCCGTGAGTACTGTGTGATGTTTAGTAAATTGCAATGCACACATGGAGCAATATTAATCTAGAGAGCCATTGCCTAATCTGAATAAATTTGTCTCACACTATTGTCACTGAAAAGAAAACAGAGTTGTTCCTGTTAAAAGGAGTGGTCATCAGAACAAATTTTAGAGATTCCTCTTTTTCTCAATTAACTTCAGAATGGGTTTGGGATAATTAAGTCAGACAACAGAAGTTTAGCTACCTACAGTTAGGCAAAATGATTCCCCCTTCATACAGTGGGAGAGTTTGTTGAAGATATGACTAAGCTATTTTCCTGACTCATTGGGATTTCCTAATCAGCTGATTTCAGCTCATTCAGCACGTCTTCTATCTCCTGCCAAGTACCCCCTAATATTACAATTATAATACAGAAACCATGTATAATTTTTGAAGTAATGAAAACTAGATTGCTAATTACAAATAAAATAATTAGAGGAAACTAATTATGTAACTTTATATTGTGTTCATTTTTTTTTTAAATGGAATATTTATCATGAAATCTAGGAAAACCCATAAGTTTTACCTTAAAAGTGGAGATGATTGTTACTACTGATTAATAAATACCTTAAATCGTGGCATAGAAAGTGCAAGAATTTTTCCAGATTTTTAATGGTACATATTTTTATATGTCACATCTTTATGTGAGATAAATTTTTGTGCTCTACCATTCCAAAAGAACATGGAATTCATTAATGCTTAACAAACCTCCTGCTCTTTTACTGCCCTAAAGTTTACTGGCAATTTTTGCCAACTCATTCTGACAACTCATTAAAAAAATGTTAGGTATTTGCTGGGAGACAGCTCAAACACTTGGATTTCTAAGTTTGTTTCCATGCTGGTGTGATTGATGATATTGATCATAAAGGAGAAGGAAAGGAGTACACTCAGTCTCTCAGATGTCTTTCAAGGGAGGGTGGGAAATAGCATTTGGGAATGCATGTGCTGTTACCAGCTTGTCTGGCCCTTTTGAACTACTTCCTTTCACTGTGAGGCAAGTCGTCTTGAATTTGTGACATTACAAAGGTAAACTATCTCTCAAAATATAAAATCACTTCCTCTTTGGATTCTCATTGTCAATATTTTTAAAGATGTTAGATTCAGACAGGATTTTTTCCTCCTATTTATTAATTTTTTTTGGGGGGTACTATCATTTTATCTTTTCCAAATATTATTTAACCCAGGAAACTGAAGCAAGGAATAGAGATGAAATATTTCAGATAAAATGCAATTCCGTAGATCAGCATAGTTTACCAATGTCAGGTACCATGCAAAAAGAGAATTTGTGGTCTAGGAACATAGGTTTTAAAGTGCTAACATAACCAGTTCATGGAGGTGAATAGGCTCAGGTGTGCTGAAGGCCAGTGATCAGATGAATGAATGATAGAACCCACAGGAAAAATAAATATCCCCAGGAAAAGATGCCAGTTGCTCCCTTCCCCATTGAAAAGTCAACTTCTGACTTTCTGAATAATTTTGAAGACAGTCCTGTAGTGGAGGTTTAGAGCTAGGTGCAGATGGCAATGTACAAATACTCCGGGTTAAAAAAAAAAAAAAAGATACATTTAAATAGGTGTGATGTTTTTTTAGAAATATGAATGTTTTGAAGGCATTTGAAATTGGAAGTTTGCCATGTTATGAGCTTCAGACCATTTCTATAATTCTAGAGCAGAACATATTGCTTTAAAGGCCCGCTGTATTGAAATCAGAATTGTTACCAGGATACTGTCATGTTTACATGAGTATTATCAAATTTACTCTATCAAACAAAATGCCAACTTATCCTTTCATGATACTAAATTGAATATTTATTGATAAAATAGCTTGAAAACTAAAACCTTCTCCTATCATGTGAGGAAAAGAAATAGTGCTGACTCATGAACAGCTAATTTTACACTGTTAGAAGAATGCAATTTATTTTGTTTGCAACCCAGTTACTTTCATATAGAAGTTAAGCCATAATGGTTCAAGATGTGTGTATTTGTTCATGGAATATTTATCACAGAATCTAGAAAAAAGGTAAGAAATACTGTGATAATCTCAAGTACTTCAAGCATAACCAAAACCATAGGACTGTGATTTGAGGAAAAAAATGTTTTAAAATGAATAATGGAGAATCAGTTGTATCTCATGATACTTATTCCAATCAGGTGACCAGTAATTAATTGCTCTGTTTACTACTTACTGAATCCTCTCAGACTAAAACTAGACACAAAACACAAGATGTCACAAAAAATAAGGCACAATTTCTGGTTTAACATTCTAACCATGTGATAGAGAACATATTCTTTAATACTGGAAAAATTAGTCTGCTCACTATTCAATCTGTCAAATCAATGGTAATCTTATAAAAATTGATAGTTGTTAGTTAACAAATTTTCTGTGATAGTAACTAAGAAGAGTTTTCTCAATTTTGAATGATGCAATGGCATAAATCTTCTCTTTTCAAATCAGTAAAAAAAGTACTACTTAGTCAGTACAGTCCTTGAAATTTACATTTTTACCATCATTGAATCTTTATCATACTGGAGTTTATTCATTATATATTTCAATTTCTTTTTAATGTATATAACATCCTTAAATATTTGTCTAATTGAAAGCCAATCCAAATACACAGGCAATGCAAATAGAAGATTTTGGTACTGTGACTAACCTGAGTAACATTGTTGTATTTAGATTTTTATTTCTGCATTCCAAAATTAACATTACTTTTTTGAGCTCAGAGAACTCAGAATTTCTTGAGGATCTCAGATTTACATGCAAAACACCTCTGCAATGCTGTGTCATCTGGACAAGTTTCTTCAAGACAGATGAGCTAAAAGACACTAACACACAATGAGCATTTGTATACTATACCATATAGCCTGAAGATTTGATGTATCCTTGTGTTGTGGTTTAAGGGTGAACAGACTGAGGGGGCGTGGGGGAAAAGGGGGCAGGTGGTAACCCAAGGATGCTGAGGAGTCAGAGGGCAGCTGTTATTCTCTTGCATTCCCTGCCTCACTCCATATAACAAGGAGACAGGGAATCCAGGGTGTCTCTTCTTTCCCAGGCTCTGGGAGCTGGGACAGCATCTCAGTAGGGCTGGCCCTGACTCCACGTGCGCTGCGCAATCCATCGCCATCCTGGAGTGGCTTTTGTGCGTAGTTCTGTGTCCTTCTGCCCTTAATATTCCCTTTTCTGTTTTGCTCCTGTTATTCTTAAAACTTGTTACAGTCTTAACTTCCAATCTTGGGTGAGGCATTTTTTTTCTTTATTCTTATTTGCCTTATCATCCTTCCCTGGGAGGGAGAGGGTAAGGGGGCTAATCCTGCTCAGTGTTTCATGGGAGCTTGCCTTGAGCTTTAAACAGAGACACCTTGGCTTTATTGATGGGATGGAGAGTTGTGCAAGAGGCTCTCCCTCATCTGTGGAGCACAAAGGGAGGAAGCTGATGTGACTATAGAGATGTTAGGGAAAGGTGGTAATGTAGGACTACCTCCTGGGTGAGTCTCATTTCTATGAATGTTAAATTGGGTTTCCTTTTTCACTGAACCCAAGGGAATAGGCAGAAATATTACTTATTGTCCCTAGCCATATTCAGAGAGATTTTGTGTCTTCTTCACAAGAATAATAATACAACTTGCCATAAAATCATCTGAAAGAGAGGAAGCATAAGAAGCAGCAAAACCAGTATTTCCATGAGAAGTGGTGGCATTGTCATAATGCTGAAGAAAGTTAAAAGAGATTCCAGAATAAAAAAATCTGGGGTAGTTTTTGTTAGATTAATTAATTTATTTATTTGCATTGACTGTGACAGGATGACATCTCTGTGACACAAACTCTATACAGAATTCTGTCTTTCACAGATCATAGAGCAGACAGATCTGCCTGAATAAACACTGTACATTAATGAAGGGAATTGTTTGGAGAGAAGCTTTTTAAAAAATTAAAATATCTGGTGTGGTTGAAAAATTAGGTCTGTTGCCATTAACCATTTATTTTTAATCTATTCAAAGTAATCAGACATTTGAAAGAAATCACTTTGAAAAAATTAAAGAAGAATACATGAAAAATTTAATTGGTAAGGTGATATTAAATTTGTAAATGTTTCTCTCTTAGTTGTAACCATGGAAAAGTGAAATACTGCCACGTCACAAAAAGGCGTGTGATCGATTCTTAATATAGATGACAGGGGTACATGATCCTGGCAAATGTATTTAACAAAATGCAAGGAAATAGTCTCATGGGGACTTTCATGCTATGTCATAACATTTTCACTGTTATAAATATAGCTATAGGAAAAAATGTATTACTTTTACTACACTACATTCAATTAAGAGCAATATCTGATGAGCTCAAGAAATAATATATTTTTGTTCTAACAAGGTAATAATGTAAAGCCTGATACAGGCTAGTTCTGATACATCAGCAGATGATCAGAAATGGATTGAACCTTATTAACAGTATTAACATGTCCATCCACCTTGAATGAATAACACAGTGAGAACATGAGATAGCTTGTTAGAGCTGCTTTAATTATCCACATTTCTTTGCTTTGTACCATACAAACAGACCCAAAATGTGAAAGAAGTGGTCCATTACTATACTATTACACTAAGGCTATCTTACTGTGAAGGAGTAGAGATATCAATATAATGTTTTCATGGAGGGAAGAGAACTTGCTGGAATGTTCTTTCTTTTTCTTTTTCTTTCTGTGAACAATATAAAGATTGCAAACATTCTTCCCCATCCTATCTAAGGAGAAAAAAAGTCCTCTAATTGAAAACGTGAAAAAAAGAAGGTTGTGTAAGAACATGCCTAGCACTATCACAGAGGATCTGCAGCATAACATTGTCATTAGAAAATCCTTTCTGCTGTTCCCAAAGGAAACAACTGTATATGGTAATTCAGAGTATTTAGAAGCTAAAAATGATCCA